>JAAGOE010000275.1:0-29715 GCA_013350335.1 Chimonanthus salicifolius
ACTGAACCAGCTCCTCTCAAGTCTTTAACTGTTTCGAATAAGGGGACTACCCGCAACCTGTTCCAAACAGTAGTGTGCCCAGTTTAAATGAATTATTGCAAGTCTGGTTTGTGTTGATGGTGTGTATATGGCTCTGCAATCGTATATCATGCAAAAAAGCGTGGATTCCCAGATGCATGTAGCCATTGTATTTGTTTAGGATGCTACTTCCACACAAGTCAATACAGGTATCAGATGCTGCACAGATGCTTTTTCATGGTTCAAATTTTGTATCATAAGAGGTTTGTAATTTTTCATAGGATGAACAATTTTCTCTTGGCATTGAATTATAGGATGTCAAGATGGAGATGCATAGGCATATCCATGTCTTGGATGTTTGGAAATGCAAATCATATCACCACACCCTGTATTCATATAGTAACCAGAACTGCAAATTATGGTGGGTTGTGTGTGTATGGTGTTGAGTGCGTCTATCATACGTTCCACCAGGGCATGGTCTCCCGAGCTCCCCACTAACAGAGAGTCTGGTATCTTTCTGTAGCAGCTCAACAGCAAGAACATCGCTCGCCTGCCAATCATTGCAACGAAATCGCCCATAAGACTTGGAATGAAAAGTTTATCATATTCTGAAATGGTGGAGCAGCAGCATGGCTTTGTTTTTGTAATCATGAATAGTTTACCATCCAAGATAGTAAGTTTTAATACATACATTGGAGGCCATAGAAATCACATATTGCTCCAAGTGAATCAGTCCCCAGTTCAGCAGCTACATGGAATGTGTCCGGACCTCCTTTACATCTGCAGCAACCTGAGAAGTTTGAATTCATTGGAGTTGAGAATTTTCTAAACATGCATAACATGGACGATTAGAAGCTTTATTTTAAGGAAGCACACAATAAGGTTTATATTGATTTCTAACAACGTGACATGACAAGAATTCACTCTGCATGGAAAAAGTGGGATTTTATGGCAACAATTTGGGGACAATGGGATTTGGTTTTAAATGAAGAAAACCAGATGAGGGGTATCAAATTGTTTCAAGCTGAGAAGGGATTGGGACGGAACCACTTTCTGCTTTTATTCACCATTCTGGCAGAAGGTCTTGGGAGGTTGATGGAAAACGCTACATTATGAACTTAATTGAAAGCTTTCAAGTGGGTGAAGGGATTGTTATATCTCATTTACATGTGACTGGAAGGGTCAAGGCTTTGAAGACAGTCATTGTTCTTTGAATGAGATTGTCCACAATACGGTCTTAAGTCCTTGTGGAAAATAAATTCTTAGCAAGTTAATGGAATATCTAGAAGATCAGCTCACCTCTATACTGGGAGGAACCAATGGTCTCTTGCTTTTCAGTTCTCTAGTAAGAAACTCCAGTTTCTTTTCTTCATCCCACTCACTATATGCACCCATATCTAAGTATTGGTAACTGCATCCAAAGCTTCAGAATGTCTGCTAGATTCCTGGTCAAAAAACAAGTGCAAATATAACTGATACTATTTCCTTAAAAGTTGTAGGTTTGCAGCTTGAATGTGGATTCGCACAGACCTGACGCAATCAAGCTTCATTAATATCATTCCAAATGTAGAAACCCTTCTTATCAAGTCTGCTAGCCGCCCATCAGCAAGGACTCCAGAGCCACGTGATTGCTACAAAATTCAATGGCCACACATCAATATAGAAAATGCAACATTCAAGGGTGCATTTGGATGTATCCCAAATCATTACTTTCAATAGTCTGGAATAGATGGCCACTTTGCATTTGGAGCAACTGGATATGGAACCTCATCATGTTATATACGTCCTATTTTCCTCCCTAATTGATATAGTAATTAGCTCTGAAGATGATTTTAAGCAAGAAAAGGCAGAAAATACCTTGCTAAGACATTTTCCAATTTCGAACACAAATTTGAAGAATGGATAACCATCCATTTTTCTGAAGTGATGGAGCTATTTGTGATTTGGGTACAGTCAAATGCACCATAAATTCCACTAATTTGAAGTACAAAAGATAAAAGTAAATTTACCAGAGATTCGTAGCATATAAATAATGGTTCAAGAAGTTGATCTGATGTCTCATAGTAATCAAAAGGACCGTAGTCACAAGGAAGATCCTCAAGAAGAAGCTCCAGCCGCCTCTGTGACTTCAGGAGCTAAAATTATTGGGCCCAAGTACATGTTAGTGTAGTGTGTTAAAATCGAGCTAAAAAATTTAGGGCAGTGCATGGACTTCCATGCAATTTAGCAATGCCCTATCTTTTACTATCTATTGTGAACAAGATGAAAATAAATACAAATGAAGGGACCAATATACTCCTGTTTACACAGTTCACTAGTCAAACCATGAATCACCAATTCACAAGTAAGATGAATCAGGCTGCCAATGACTCCTTGTTGTTTTAAGAGCCTAGAAATTATCCCTGCTTCATGGTAATT
The DNA here is from genome assembly GCA_013350335.1 of Chimonanthus salicifolius. Classification (NCBI taxonomy): domain Eukaryota; kingdom Viridiplantae; phylum Streptophyta; class Magnoliopsida; order Laurales; family Calycanthaceae; genus Chimonanthus; species Chimonanthus salicifolius. The sequence continues at coordinate 2,437 of JAAGOE010000275.1, forward strand.
TACTCAGTAGAGAAATATTTTCTTGCTCCAGAAAAACAACAGGATCCTTACATCATCTCATACATGATCCAATGCCATGGATGTCCAAGAAATCAAAGAAGCTCCAAGCTAAAAGAGTAAATGTTCAAAACATGCAAAACCTTTGGAGCCTATGCATGTTCACTCTCCAAATTGCAGTAAATTTGAAATTTTATTTTCTTTAAACTTTTGAGAAAGTACATTCTTGTATGTATTTTGATACGTATCAAGTGAAAAATTACCTTTTCTTTAATGTTCCCAAGGACTATTCTATAAGGAGCAATTCCAGGACGATCAGGCATGCTTGGCTCTAGAAGCCTATGGAAGCTAGATCTTCCCATTTGAGATTCTGCAAATACTTTCCTTTGAAGATTGAGTTGTGCATTGCTAAAAGAAGTCGACCTAGATGTAGTTCTTGTAGATCCTTTTGCAGATGGCAGAGTGCAGGTAGAATGGCAGAATGATTTGCTGCCTTCAGCTGAAGAACCCGAAATTGAAGAACTTTGCACATCCTACAGCAGAAATCTGCATAATCTTATCATACAGTCATCATCTTCATCATCATCATTTTGAAATTATTCCATCGCAATAACCTCATAATACACTCTTGGAGTTTATGATACTCAACCCAAAGATGTAAATCTGTGTGGTTTGACAACATACAAGTGGAGCCCAAGACTGTAAATCTAATGCATAGATGGTTAGTTGCATGACATAATGTGGATTCGGTAAATTCAACTCTGCATTCAATCTATAGAAGACAAAAAATATAAGGTGGCTATATAGTATAGCTAATGACACATCAGGTCAGAGGTCTGGATCAAAGAAGAATAGGCTGCATAACAAACTCAAGCTCTGAGAGTACTCCAAAAAAACTTGGTGCAACTGAGGATTTTATTGTTAAAATATACTGTTCAGAAGACATCAAGTTTAACCCAAGAACAAGGCAAAAAGGTTTAGTATGGAAAAATATCAACTCTACTAAGATTCATTTTACCTGCTGAGACTGCTTTATGTGATCATTGGTGCTAGGAAGTTGTATTAAGGAAATTTGAGACTTCCCATCATGATATTCTACAAAAGAAATAAAGCTCAAACAAATAAACGTCTATGAAGAGTCTTGGAAGATTTGCTCAAATGATGTCTCTAATGCATATAAAACTAGTAAGATAATGGTTCTTCTAAAAGAATTTTCAGCCATGAGACTCTTAATGATTCTCATTGGGTATCATATGATTTGAAAATTTTCATAACCCAGTTGTCAATTTACGAAGTCAAATAAAATCATGGTAAGCTATGAAACCATATGATGTCAACTGAAATTATGTGAAGGTATGCAACCGATCAGGAACTGAGGCATAGGCATGGAACATGTATGGATTTTGTGCTCAAAATTGGAATAAAGATTTGAATATGGTGTGGATTGCAATGCAAATATGGTATTGATACCTTATGCATTTCAAAGAATTAGGTTTTCATAGTTTATGAGGTCAGACAATATCTAAAATACCATCTTGAGGCATGTTTTTATCCAAATGTGAGGCAAAAACTTATTGTTGGTGATTGTCTTTAACTAATGAAACATTTAAATGGAAAACATATAAAATAATTGCAAGTTCAAAATACTGTGAAGTTTAATGATATAATATCCTAGATTTGGTAGCTATGCAAGTTACAGTGACTTGAAGTACAGGAAATATGCATCAAAGACATGTAGAGACATTCCGATTCATAAATATATCCATGTCTATTTTTGACCTTGTACATTGACTCGTATTATTTGGATACCAGAAGTGGAATAGTGGGTGTATCTATCAAAAGTAATACCAATACCCATATCAATATATAAAACTTTTTTTTTGAGAGAGAATGAAGATTTTATTTCATCAAGAAATAGAGAAATACATCAATAAAGAGCCGGATCAAAGAGATTTTGACATGGGCAAACACCAAAGAACAATAAAGCATTAAACCAATATAGATAGAAGTATCATGAAAAGTTTGTCCAATCCCCTCATACAAGAATCTCCTAAGACAAAAAAATATCTTGATTGGAAGAGTCAAGCTATGGTTTTAATGAATTAAAAAAGTGATCAATTTTTTGGAGGTTTTAAAAACATGACGGATTGATCCCATCAAGATGATTGTTGGTAGGCCATGAGTTTAAACTTAGACCTTGCCAATGGGCGCGCTTATGAAGAATGTGACTTAAGGAGGGGTGTGGAAGATCATCTCATCATCATCATCACACACACAGACTTGTGTCTGTGTCAAGCAAGAAAGGGTTGGTTGGCTATGAATGGTTCAAAAGGAGACGTTACACTAGTGATATAAGAAGAATAGGAATAACCATTTGTGTTGAAAACAATCGTTACTCATTCACCAAATCCACAAAAGCAAAAGACACACCTGTGCATGATGGCAAATAAGCACCATCAGGAAGTTGGGTTGGCAAGAATGAAGTTTGCTGGCTACCATGCTTATGTTGATTTTTTTTCGGTGACTGTTTCCAACCATCACAATTCCGACCCTCAGCTGCAGATTCTGCGCCCAAAAAAAAAAAAAAAAGAGTAAAGAAAAGAGAGTACATCATTCTTTAGACTTGATGTTTTCGATAATAAATTTCTCTACCAATATGTTGGATTTTTTTAAGCACTCCTTAAATATGATAATCAAAAGTTCTTTGATTTTTGTCAATGCAAGGGATCTTTTTTTTTTTTGAATAATTTCTTATTCATTTCTTCCAATATAACCCAAGAAAGTCAAGCATTTTCTCTTGTTTGATGAACACAAGGGGAGGAAAATGAAGGACTCACAGAAGCCTACCCTTCTTTTTGTGGAAATAAGATCCTGCTTCTCTGCATATATTCAAAAGAGTCATTTCTAGTCCAAAACCGGATTGAGCTCCTTTTTCCGTACTTACTCCACCAAATGCCAAACAGCAAAGCACCTTTTGCCCTTAGTTTTTCATCTGTAAACATTAATGTAGGATCCATCTATTTGTTCTACCATTTTCCCTTGTCAGTTGAAGACACTTATGAGCAGAAATTCAAAATTAGTTCCTCATCGGTAGTCCTTACAGGTGCACCCTCCCCCCTTGAAAAGATGGAAGTATGTCCGATCTCTAACAACTATTTCTTGATGATAAATTTTAGATATGAATTAGTGACATGATGACAGTCAGTACACACTCCAAAGGTTCTTCAGTATGTGAATTACTGTTCCATCATCAGTGGTAATCAATCCAAAAGCAATTGCCAATTTCTCACTATGCCCAGTTAATGCTTCTTCCTTCTCATCTTCTGTGTCAAGCAACACATTTGTCTTATCAGAAACATATCCTTCCAGTTTTATCAAGCTCTCAATCTCCTTCCATGTTGCCAGAATTTCTTTTATCTGGGGATGTGGTGAATCACCAACAAGGAACTGATGGACAGTCTCTCTAATCTCAATTGTGCTACAACCTGGTGTCTTCATCCTTCCCTTTGTTCTCATTGATATTCGTAAATTACAGGCATCCTCCTGTTGGCCAGACTCAGAGTATATGTAATCAAGAAGCACATAAACAGCACTATTATCTGGTTCCAGCTGAATTAGGTGTTTTGCAACATACTCTGCAAGCTCAACATTCCCATGAAACCTACAACCTGCCATAAGGGCACACCAGGCACCGGCATCAGGCTCCATAGGCATCCATTCTACCATATCATTCACCTCCTCAAGCAGTCTAACTTGTGCTAAAAGATCCACCATACATCCATAATGTTCAATCTTAGGGTCAATACCGGAAACTTCTCTCATCAAATTGAAAATCTGTTGCCCTTTCTCAACCATACCTGCATGAGTGCATGCACAAAGAGCTCCTATAAATGCGATATCTTCAGGTATTATACATCCATAATGTTCAATCTTAGGGTCAATACCGAAAACTTATCTCATCAAATTGAAAATCTGCCGCCCTTTGCCAACCATACCGGCATGAGTGCATGCACAAAGAGCTCTATAAATGTGATATCTTCAGGTATTATGCCCACCTTTTCCATATTTGTAAAGAGATCTAGTGCTTCATTGCCTCAGACGTGCATCACAAGCCCCTTAATCATAGTAATCCAAGCCAACAAATTCTTCTCACCTATCTCATTAAAAACCTTCCAAAGCCAAGTCTAGTTCTCCACACTTGGCATACATATCAGTCAAAGCCATGCCCATCAAAAACACTCACCCTCATCCCGTTTGACTTCAAATACCCATGCACCCATTTGCCTTGCTCAAGGTGCACCCACATGGCACAAAGTACACTTGCCAAAGTTGCCTCAGTTTGCATTTTAGAAAACACATTCAATACCTCGTTAGACAGCCCCAGCTGAACATACCCCTGCTGCTACTCGGTAGAACTATTACTAAATAGAGTTTATATCTCACTCTTCCGGTACTGGAATTATGCTAGTCTTCCTCAGCAAGTGCCTGGACATGATGCATTTTTTCAGCAGTATAATGTCCTTACGATTTGGGTAGAAAAGGATGGAAAATTGTACCAAGACAGTTTTCAGCCCATCCCAAATACGTGGGTAAATAGGTGGCCACCGGTGAAAACAAAGGGCACTTCGGTAGAGCCATGGAGATAAGGGCAGCCTAATTAGATCAGTTCCAATTTTCCATTAATGCCAAAGCCTACAAAGTACAGACACAGTTGGATGTGCTACTTGGAGAAGCAACTATCAATTTGTTAAAAAAAAACATAAAACAGGACAATGCTCCAAAAGCAAAATAGTTCATTTTGTCTCTCAATAATGCCGGGTTTCATGCACCAAACCATGTCCTAATAACATGAAATAGGATGAGTTGGAATGGTGATTCAGTTTGCCGAATAGATAATATAGGCTTTTGATAGTGGCTGTGATAAATTGGAATATTCAATTACCTATTCCACAGACCCAAATACATATCTAACAAGTATTGACGACTGAGTGGCCTATTTTCTAATAGGTTGTGGTGCAATTCTGATTCTTAGGGGAATCTGTCTTTTGATCTTTTATTGAATTTGTAAGTGTCATGGTTAGAACATTATGTTTGTCTAATGGCTCAGATTATCCCTAGAGCTTGCCTTTGTCTTCAGATGAAATATGTGTGCCAGTTTTTTGTTGAACACATTTGGCAAGATGGATGTATGGGGTAACATGACAAACAAAAGTTGGGAACAAATACATAAAAGCAAGCCTCAAGGTTTCTCTTATAGAAGATCAAAGAAGATTGTTTAAAATGGTTTTTGCACACATATAGAAGACTGGAAACAGACAAAAGGAGGAACACCAATCAAGGAACCAAGAGAAGGGGGAAACCATTAAATACTTGTACTAAAATGGTGAGGAAGGAGATGCTAGATTTTGGGCATGGAGAAACATGATTTTTTAGTGGGTTGAGTGGAAAAGTAGAACTTAGAAATCCAACCCTAGATAGATGGGATAGAGCTTTGACAATAATGTTGATCATGGTGATGATCACTACACATGCAAAATAGAGAAAGGCCCTTAGTCCAACATCTTGAGTTTTTATTCTAAATTTTGTAGCAAGTTCCTTCCATCTTAAAATACTTGCATGAGTCACAATGATGGAGTGTCTATATATATCTAGGACATGTTATTATTCTTCCTTTGTAGTTGATCTACATAATTTTTAGACTTGATTCATTCTAGTTCCTTCTATTTTGTACTTTCTTAGGGAATTTGGTGGAGACATGGGGATTGTACTCACAAGAACTAGCGATATAATTAGTAAGTGCTCATTGTGGCAATTATAAAGATTGTGGGTTCAAGTCATAAGAGCATCAAATAGGCAGTTGGCCTATGGTAAATTTGCCATATCCGTTTTAAATGCCAACCCTATATAGATGGGATAATAGTATTTAACGATGATTGTGATTTGAGGGTTGTACAAATTCAGGTTTGTCTGGAAGGACTTTGTTCGGGTTGTAGCTTGAAATCATCCCAGGCTGCATCGACGATTCATATCAATATCCTTTTCTTTTCATGATTTGATATGAAAACTTGTGCAAGATTAAAGCTGCAACTATGACTGCCTATCCTTGAAAAGAAGCAGGCAAGATTACAATTTCCTGAACAACTTTTGGATCCTCATCATATCAAATTATAATTAAGAACAAACCCTAAATGAATTCTCCATAATTATTATAGCAGCTCTTGTATTATTCATAAAATTCTGTATGAACTATTAGGTGCAATCAGATATAGTAGAATCACCAGAAGTTTGATGTAATTTTTCCTTTTCTATTAGTCATGTTAAGGGAACTACCAAGATAAGAAACCAGAGATGCAAATCCATTAACACATGGTTTCTGCCTTCTCCACCTCATCATTTTCAGGGCTAATTGACAACCAATGCTGAAGACACAAAACGTTGCAAAAACAAGATGTGCTGATTGCTGGTTCTTTGATTTTGGAATCTATGCTGTTCAGGAACAACAGAAAGGGTAACAATTCATTCTTCAATAATTAAAACCAACTACCATTTGAGGTACACCTAAAATAATTTTTTTTAATAGTAACAATGGATTTTGTTGAAAAAAAAAAGTTGCTGTTATACATACAAAATTCCAAATGCATCCTGGTTGAATACTTAATTTCTCTCATCAACGTCAAATAAGAAAATAACAAGAACAATGTTGATGATATTTGGATGTCTTCATTTAGTCGCGTCTGATTACGGGAACCAGTGTTTGCATGTTTTAAAGATGGTATATTCATATCCTGGTCAATTTTTATTTAACATGGTTATTTTCAAAGTAGAAACGATAAGAACCAGTCTGAATGCTCTGTTTTACACAAATGGAATTACCAAACCATCAATATGCGAATCCAATGAAAAATGTGCAGGAGGATCTACACAATCAGATCAAAGATGAGGATTGCTGATTTGGCAGATTATATCCTAATTTTTGCAGACATAAAGCTGCCCCTTCCTTCAAAAAACTAATTGAGACTGGGTACCAAGCAGCATGTAAATTGAAGCACACCCCAACAGATCATTTACATGGGGGAACCCAAGGCTCTAATAACAGTAAAACACATTATAAAAAGAGTTGATAATCTTTTATTCCAAAAAATAAGTTAGCTAAGTTTTATACCAGCATGAGTACACACTAAGAAGTGACGGCCTGGATCATAGATCTAACGGGAGTTGAATGATTACCCTGGTTGCAAAATTCTCCTGGTTGAAGATTTAACTCTATTCTGTAATTCTACTTGATACAAGAGGGGGGAAAAGCTGTTTCTGTCAATCGAAAGCCTCAATATATTTGACCATAAGTACCTTTCAAAAAATATATTTGACCATAAGTGGTAATAGAAGCATCATGTATGTCCCTATACATGGTAGTCTATGTATTATGTAAGTTGGGACAAAGAGTTTGATGATGACAATGATGAAGTAAATATATTTTTTGAATGGTGATTGATGATGAAGTATATATTTAATTATTTATTATTCCTTTTGTTTCTTTATTGTCAAATACACAGTTTTCCTATATTGTTGGCATTAGATAATAATCATTAGCCTCCATCTAATTTCCATGGTGTTCATTGGTTATATTAATTTTGTTTCTATCCTTTGATGTTCTTAATTTTTCATATGTTTCATTCCATTTTTCTTTTTTTGTTCCAAAAAATTTCCTAACCATTTATGTAATAAAATAAGAGGCTGATATATGTTACATAAGCATACCTTGTTTCTTACATTCACAAGTTCCAACTTTATGTTGTACTACTTTATAATCTAATTTGGAAAGAGAAAAAAAACTATAGAACATGCGAAGTCCATAAAAAATGCCCATTAAAACTTAAACAAAGTTAAACAAGGCAAACCTTCTTGAAGAATTTCTTGTGCAAGTCTTTCCAACTTATCACTGCACCTAGTTGTGGAAAGTTCAAATCTAAGGTGGTCAACTTCTCGAATATAAAGGTCAAGTGCCATCCATCGGGATAAAAGAGAAACGTGTCTTGTGACCTACAACAATAAATACTAGTTATGACATTGCCTTTTTTATTATGATTTGAAAATTCATACAAAGATAACTGTGTAATGAATTGTTTGGTTTTCATCTCCCTCATCAGATGCAGCACAAAATCATGTCATATATACTTTATTGCCACTACAATATGTTTTAATACAATTGCTTCTCATATGCCATATATGCTTCATTTGTCCCCTTCTTGCATATGCTATTGATTATGTGAATGAGACACTCTATATGAACCTCTAGTATGTCTGAACTTTGAATAGAGTGTATATTTCCTTCTGTATTTTCTTCTGGTGCTAAGGTTTCTTGGGTACTATGGGTTTAATCAATTTCTCACCAAATACCTTCTTTTTCAGTATTATTGTGCAACCATGTTGCATTGGCTAATGGAACACTAAAACATCATTAGAATTTGTTTTAAATGACAGAAGGATTTCAAAAAAGAAATGATATATTACAGCATAATTTTTTAGTTTCTGTCCTCTCTATTAGTTGAATTTTGGGGTATCAACAAACCATAAAAACTTCCATACCATCAATGTGCAATTCCTTCACTAGTTTCATTGCATACTAGCAGCACTAAAACATCATGAACAAGAGTAGCGAATCACCCTGAGGAAAGACCACATCCTAGATTAGATATCTCATTTCCAGGGGGGCTTATACGTATGAAAATTGAGAACCACCCCTTCCTGTTCTGTTTGGATATTGGAGAGGAACCTCGAGTGAAATCACATCTCTCTTAAGGATTTGACTTTTTTCTTTTCTTTTTTTCTGTGGGGTGGTGGTGGGAGTGGGAAATGGCAATATGATTTGAACTCTCAAAGTTAAGGTTGGAAAGTATGTGCTATGGAATTTTATCAAAATTTTAGTTCACTCTTGAAACAAATTTCAATACAAATAACAAAGATGTCCAAGAAGATCCTCAAGTTTGTGAGTGACCAGTAATGACTTATTCATAGCAGATAGATCATCAATTTTCTAGATTGAAGCCCTTTCCAAGAGACACCCGCCATTTATATTCCTTTACACCCTCCAGTATCTAATGTGTTTAAGTGGATGTTCAGATGGACCTATTTTGTTCATCTGACAAACAAGCAGATGATTTGGAAGTCCATTGCCAGCTTGAAGGATGCCAAATTTTGAGTAGGAAAATTTGCATCTTCATTATGTTAAACTTCAATCTTTTCTGCATTCCTTTTCTTTTGACATACAGTGACGATGGGGACTATTGGGTGTTATAGTTTATTCAAACTTCAGGTAAGATTATTTACACTATAGGAATCTTATTCTTAAAATGAATTCTTGCACCATGTCGGAGGCCTCTCAATTAGCTACTGATTTTATTGCACGTCGTTTTACACTATGTGCATCCATTTTTTTTTTGAAAAGCACTATGTGCATCTATTTTACCCTATTAGTTTTCTTATTTCATAGCATTTTGTCATTTATCATTAATTATCATAGTAAGTATCGTTATTAGTAGTAGTCTTATAGGGATGTTTAACTTTACAGAAGACAGTAGCATTTAGCAATGAAGGAATAATTATCTGAGGGAACTATCTTTTTCCAAGAGCAAAGTAACACTGGCATGTAATCAACAATGGAACCTTACTTTTGCTGTCACATTAGGATTTCCATCTCTATCCCCTCCCATCCAGGAGCCAAACTTAATTGGTGTGGAAGTCAAAGGAAGTGGTCGTCCAGTATGCTGAAAAAAAAAAAATACATGCAATCTTATCACAATGAGAAATGTATACCAAGACTACCAATAACCAAAATCTGTAAGCTATCAACATGTAAACATGGGAAAGAAAAGAAAAGAAAAAAACCTTTTTCAGAGCATTGCTAACACGGCGTAAATAATGAGGCACAGCTTTCCAAAGGGACTGCTCCACAATGTGCAAACCTAGGGAAGATAATTGTCACATAAGACCAGGCCACAGCAACATATCCATCCATCTACCTGTCTATCTTTTTTTTTTTTAAACAGTAACAATGAATTCATTAATTTAAGTATAAGGTACAAGTGAGAAGGAGCCAAGTATAGGAGAGATATACATGGTTGTCAGGGAGAATACAAAGAGAATAATGAGAACCACTATATATAATTATGTATAGTACTCCCCAGTCAATATAAATACAATAAGGATATCTCTTGTCCCCAAACACCCAAAAGAAACAAGATCAGAACAACTCCATTGCAGATCTTTGTTTTTGAACTCCCACCTTTGCTAGAAAGTCAGCAATGTTGTTTGCCGACCGATGTATGTGTGCAAAGGTGATACCACCCGTCCTACACAACCATATGATATCCCTAGAAATGTTAACCAACTTCCATGGGGGGATTTCCTATTACTATCACAGGAGATGACATTAGTTGAATCTCCTTCAACTATGAGATTACTATTCCCGACCCTAGATCAAATCTGAAGTGCTCTCTTGATTACTCTTAGTTCCGCCTCATTTGATTCCATAACCCCTAAAGGCTCATAGAATGCTAGTAACATCATGCTATACTCCTCCTATTCCTGTCGGGCCAGGTTTACCTCTTGTTGTCCCATCCACATTGAATTTAAAAGAGCCTTGAGGTGGCGCTACCCACTCAACCCTAGGTTTTCTATCTTTCACAACTCCCCTCCTACATCCTTCCCATGATAGGTAGAAGTCCTCCGGGGCTAGTCTAGCAAACTCCTTTCAGACGGCAAGTCATCCTATCAATTACCATTTCGCCTTCTCGAAAGCCTCTCCTATGGACCCCCTCTTATCCTCAAAGATCCTCCCATTTTGCTCTTTCCAAATTTCCAATGAGACCTCCATGCCACCCTTGATCGACCCCTAAAGGGGACACCCTGAAGCTATACCCTCCATGTCTCTCCCTAGGACCCACGGTCATCCGAACAAATTCAAAAAATAACACCAACCATCCCACGTGAAGCGGCATTCACAGAAGTGATCCACTGACTCATTTTCCTCCCCACATAATGAACACTCCACCAAAGCTCCTTCAGGGATGATACCCCTCCTCTTGGGATTAAGCCTAACCAAAATCTTCTTTTTCAAGGCCGCCCACGTGAAGACCTGGATTCTAAGGGGTACCTTATTATTCCATGCAAGGTTGCAAACATGAGGTGAATTGAGCCTATCACATATGATGTTTCAAGGATTGATTGTACTAAGAAGGCTCCTGATGGATCCATGGACCAAATCCACTTATCTTCATCTTCAGTCCACAATGTGGTGTCGCCTAATAACTTGATCAAGGGCCAATGGAGGTCCTCTTCAAAATCTCTTAGGAGCCTTCTGAAAGAAATGGACCATCGAGGAACACCATCACTCTTATTATACTACTCACTAATAGAAGCATCACGATTTAGTGCCACTCTAAACAATCTAGGAAATGACTCCTTAAGTGGTCTTTCCCCCACCCACTTATCTTTCCAAAACGATACCATGTTACCTTTGCCTGTCAGAAATTTGATCCTGTTCTGGAAAGCTTCACCAATCCTTCCCTCACCGTTTCCTAACCTCATGAAGGCTTTCACAACAGCCAAGCCATCCCTAATAGCCCAAATATCTAATCTCCAGTCCCCTAGATCAACCTCTCCATACCTAGCCACCAAAACCTTCCTCCTTGTCTATCTATCCATATAAATTGATCTTCCTAAGATGAATCAAAACCCTTGAATCAACCCCCTCCACAGGCATGTGCTCAAGTTTCATTCCATGTAGAGTTACATTCACCATCGGATTGAATCATCCTAAATTAAAGTCACTGAGTTTTTTGGCCCTCAAATTATTGATATGCAATTTTCACATTATTTTTTTTGAAATAGTTATCATATTGAAAGAACTAGATGTGTAAGTACATAAAATAAAACAGTATGAAAGAAAACAACAATAGGGAGGCCACCAACATGAAAGCCCAACAAAGTCCAACAACAGGAAAGCCCTACGATCCAGAACATTGGACATGGCTTGTACCAAGAAAAAAAATACTGGCATATGGTGGATCTGGACCAACAAAGTTGGGTCAGGAAGAGGCCCAACAAGAGCAGAGTCAAATGTTGGCCCAAGAGAGAGGACGCATTGGTCAATGCCACGGCGGAGACATTGAAGGCAGCAGGATGCCGGAGGCGAACGAGAACAGGCATAGGAAAGGGAAAGGAGACTTCCGTTTCAATCGAGAACACCTTGAGAGTAGTCCCATCTATGTGGTTTTCACATATGGATGTCTATAGTGGGTGGATAGGACTAAAGTACGAAACCATATTAAACTATCTGTTTTCTAGGTCCTGATCACATAGCTAGCGTCATCCACTCTAGGTAAAATTTCCACCACAGGACATTGATGATGTCCACTTCATATCCAACACCAATTCCCTAGAATTGGATGCACCCATGTAGATTGTGTCAAGAGTCTACTGCAGAATGTCTTACCAGCTCTAGCTTCATCTACAGGGGTTGGCTTATGACGCCTCAACTCATCTGTTTGCCATAATGAAGTTATTTCTCTCACCTACATAAAATACAATGAATTGTCAATACATAAAATTGTAATATAGACAAAGTAGATGAAAATTTAGATGAAAATAAGTACCAGATCTTCAAACAGAATTTCTCTGTCTTCATGGCTAAGATCAGGTCGGTCATTATACTCCAAAAGATGCTGCAAGAGAAGGTCAGGTTAAAAATTGAAAGTTCACATCTTATCATGGATCAGGTGAGGGAACAGAATAGAAAATATCATGAATACAGAGGGTATAGATAGAGTTGAAATGAAAAAAAATATGGGTTATACAGATGATATTTCTAGATTCTTCAGTAGACAACTAGAAATATGTTTAAATCAACAAAGTATGAGTATTCAAGAAATCTAAACAATTTATTAACTCATTCTCACAGAACTAAAATGAGAAAGTTACTTAGGCTGCATTTGGATGAGAAGAACTTAAAGTAGGAAGTTCTCATGGGTAGGAGAACTTCTACCCATCTTCTCTTCCCTTGGAAAAGATGGTGACATGGAGAACACCATCTTCTTCCCCTAGAAGAGGGGAAGATTTATTGGTTTTGGGTCCCACTTCCTTGAGAATGGATCCAAATAGAAGAAGTCTCCACATGTGTCTCCATCCAAACACAGCCTAAGAGTGTGAAGGGGACTTTCAAATGATTCAATGTGATGTACGGTTATTTGGTCACCTGCAAGAAAGGGAATTGATTTGTGCACCAGTACTTTTCTTCCACATGGAGCACCTGGACGATGTAATTATAGGGGCTTCTCCATTTTGCCCCTGATTTTGTCATTGTTGAATTAAAAAGTAAAATTGGAAAAATAGAAAATCCCCTATAATTACATCATTCGGTGATCCTTGTGAGAGAGAGTACTGGTACATAAATCAAATGTTTACCTATTTGATCACCATCATGACTTGTACATCCAACCAAGTCATTAGAGTCGGCCCAAGTTGCAATATCTCAGTAAAAAGGAAGTCCCAAAAATTCTAAAATATATTGACAAAATCAGAAATATAGGTAAAATACTAAAAAGGTAGGCTGCATCTTCCATTCAGAAATAGAAAGTAGTCATTCATTTTTCATATTGCAAATTAAAAAATTAGTTATCAATACCAATGCATCAATTTTTACTCCATCCAGAGTTATTCGATGATTTTCCATCAAATCCCACAAGAGAATTGTTGTAAGTATAACTTTTCAAAAAAGAATTACTGTAAGTATAATAAAAAACCTGACAAATGATAAGAATCTGCAGCACATTGGTGCAATGGTGCATGCTCAATTAAGCAACTGCAGAGGTCACAACCTACCTTCCCAAGAAAAGAAAACCTTGCAACTTTTTTTGGGGTTCATTTTTACTAGATCTAAGGTATAGGAAGATCAAATGGAATGATGAAAGGATAAAACAGGGTTTCACATTATTAGGCAAGTGTCAATTCAATCAGAGTATAGCAACATGACTAACTAAGTTCCAGTCAGTAGGCTCGACCAATGCATCCCAAGTTGATGCTTACTAGAATAAATTCAACTGAGTAAAGTCCTGAATACTGTTCCTTTAACCTTACTCCCTTCCTATCATCCAAGATTTGATTCCTGCTAACCACAGCATGACAATGCAAGAATTTTCTACAGATCAAGTTTTTTATTTCATTAAAAACTCTCATCATGTCAATTCTCATTGTCATTTCTCACACTTGAAAATTTTGAGAAAAAAAAATATAAGATGCTTGAGAAAGAAAAAAAAAAAGGTAGTGTCTGAGAAAGGGTACTCACAATGAAAACCAAATGGCAAATGATAAAATTAGGACCCAAGTCATCATCATTATTGAAGCCTCATTCCACCTACTTATCATCCTATGTATGATTAGAAGATGTATCTTTTCTTATGCATGCTATGAAATCAAGTCTTGAGAAGAAAATAAAAAAGGGCATCTGCAACTGTGTTGGCTTCATTACAGTAAATTTAAAGCTTCTGGTTTCATTCAAGTAATCGGTAATGCGCGACACATTTATGTTAGACACTTGCACCCATCTCGAACACTCACATCCATTCTTCATGAACTCCTCATGAACTCTAGTGGTTTTTATTATTGTTCTCGAAGATCAATTAAATATAACACCTTTTTTCTCTTAAAACCTAATTAAAATATCAACATTTTTGTTACTTAATTGTTCAAATTAAAATCAGTACACTATTTTCTATCAGTGTTATTTTTGCACCTTATTTTCACTTAAAATAAATTTATAATTAAGTTTATTTAAAATGGTGCATGTTCCCATGTCTTTTTTTCTTTTTTCTGGTTTTCCAAGTCGAACACCTCACACCCGTGTCAGACTTCGATACATGCATCAATGTGCGTGAAACTGAGGAAAGGGTACAGTATCAAATAAGTAGTTTGGTAAATTTCTTCATAATAGGTTTTCATAGCGGTCTTGAGTCATATGTTGGTCTGAGATTTATATAAATGAATGGGTGAGTGGACATTTTCTTCATCAAAATCTCTATCTTTTGCTAGGAAATTTTGCCTTACTTGTGATGGCTATGTTTAAAATAATTACTGTAATGAGAAGTATTTGCATTCAGATACATCAAAATGGCTCTGACTCTTGTGCCCAGTGCTAGAACTTAAAAGTTCAAAGGCCAAGCACAACTAAGCCTGAAGCCAACTTGGGTAACATCAGATGAAAATAAAAGATTAATAGCTGCAGAAAACTCCCGTCTTCAGTATATTACTGTAACATTTTTGGCTTTATTTCAGATATACATCTCAAATGACAGAATCAACAATTAGTCCAATAAATTTTATAACCTTATAGAGCATCACATAACTATTTTTCCAAGCCTCCTCTTACTGTCAAATCTGTGTGGTTCAAAACAGCAATGTGCATATAATAAGTTCGTATAGTTGAGCAGTAAATTTCAAACAGCAGCAAATATGGGAGAATAAAGCCTAGAGGCTTTTGCTCTTTTCTATTTTTCATTTTGGCAGAATTCTAGTACATAATGTCAAAACATCTTACAGATATTCTGATATGCTTATATTGCAGGGTGCGCCTGTTTATTTGTGTCGGATGTGCAGTTAGAACAATTTCGACCTCCTGTAACAAGGGCCAACAACATGATGGAAAACATCAACAGCATGAACATACACTTTTACTTTCATAAACAAATTCAAATTGTTGAGTAAATCACAACCTGCTTACAAACAGCATCATATAGCTGCTCTGGAGGAATTCCACCATTTATCAACTCATTGAATATGTCATCACAAGATTTTGATAAATTTGGTACTTTGCGTATCTTTCTAACACTGCATGAAGAATGAAGTCATTTGGAATCGACTTGTGGAAGCTAACTATTAAATTCTAATCACTGTATGCATCTGAATAGCATATAATATATACTTGAAGTCGATCATACAATGTATGGAAGTAGCCTGTCTGCTATATACTTTCCATGACTACTATAAGATTCACAGTAAATCACTAGTGTCTTACAAACCAAAGTATTAAGTAACAGGAAAAGAAAGGCATTTAGTACTATGTCTGTGCAGAACATCATAAAAATTGTTTCATAATATCCATTAATTTAGCTAGTTGATGAGGGATTGCATGATGAGGCAAAGATTGATCTAGTCTTTAGCTGTCAATTTATCTTCATATAGTTTGTTTCCCCATTTAAAATTGGTGACACCCAAGCATTCAGAAACATGGAGAACAGAACATTGTAATCCTACCATGGTAAGAGGTCTAAGAAGAAGAACATGATTTTGCATTCAGATTTAAAGCATCAATTTTAGCAGTGGTTAAAGATTCAAACCACTTACGAATCTCCAGAGACTGAACCATATCCTAGCCATTATAAAGAAAAGTAAATTTTAGATTCCCAAAAAATAACAGGGTATTATATTATATTTGAACAAGAGGAACATTTTTCTTTTGTTATCTAGAAATGGAAATGTGGGACCCACCTTTCATTTATCTGTCCCTCATGAATTCATCTTACAAGCCCAATATAGATACTAGATAGCCCATCTCCTGTATCAGATGTAATTCAATCTATCTGGTCGGTCACTTGCAAGTGGTCAGTCTAGGCAATGAACCTCATTTAAAGAGAAAAATGGGAAAACCATTTCTGGTGGGGAAGGATTTTGGACATCTTTCAACCTATCAAGCATGCATCATGTGAAGTCTTGGTCACAAAATTGTGAACCTCACAAATAAACATTGCAGTTCAAAGCGAATGGTAAGTCCAACTTAGTGTATTTCCTCTTCCATAAATACAAAAGGACAATTGTTGATAGTTTACTGAAATGAGGAATGTTTAAATCAACTCTTGGGCAGTTTTGATCAAATAAAAGAAATTGTAATATATATGAGCATCATGATCCTTCAGCATCACTAGATTTCCATGAGAAACATAAAGGAGATTCAAATACTAGAAAAGGAATTAAGTTTCTTCATGAAACAGAATAGTTCAGAATCTATGATCAATCCATGATAGAAGGACCTCAAACCAATTGAGCACAAAGAAGATTGAAATTACCTATGATGGGTCTCCGCTATACCCATGAGGTTGAGGTAATGGCCGAAGGCACGGGCTAATATTAAGGATTCTTCTAGTGTCATTTTAGATAACTCTGAGGCCAGCTCGTCATCGAGCAGCTTGGCTGTATTTCCATTCCTGCCTTCCGCATGTTACAAGCACTCTAAGACAACCAGGAGGCCAACACAATGTTCCAGTATGATAAGAAAAACAATAAAGCACCGAAAGAGAGAGAGAGAGAGAGAGAGCAAAGGATCTACATGTTGAGCCATCATAAAGAAAAGAAAAGAGAAGTTTAGGTATTCCACATTCTTGTAATACTGATGAAAGATATAGTAAAAAGTAGCATGCTTTGTTAAGAAAAGAAGGCCCTTGTGTTGATTCAGGTTTATTATTATTATCATTGTTTTTGGGTTTTTCACTCACAAAATTGAGCTCCATGAGAGAATGCCATGTCATCCCAAATTTAGATCCAGCACAAAATCTCTCATTTTTAGGATTTTTTTCATATAGTATTCGAATGATTGAACTTTTTGGAACTCAGTATTAGAGCATTTGCGTACCAGTTCCAACGGGGGAATGAGTCTTGGAATGCTGTGAAAAATGGCATTCTATATTGTGGAGTCAAGAAGTAGAACCATCAAAGCTGAATGTAGACAGATTTGTTATAAGGCTTTGACGAGGACGACTTTGATTATGAGGATGATGTCGAGACAGCGAATGAGTTCCATTCTTAAGGGGGACATTTAAAGACTTGTAAAGGACTTGGGACACTCCACCTAATGGGTTAACCTTGTCATATTCCCCAAGGCAACACATGTGGACTCAGGGGATCCTCTAGTCGGATGGGATGACTGATGACGTTCTATCCACCGAAGAGCCTCATTCGAGGGTGGGGATTGTTAGGAAAGTGAACGAGTTCCACGTTGGTTGTGAAGGGAGAGATTTAAATACTTCTAAAAGATTTAAGTCACTCCACCTAATGGTTTAGTCTTATGGGCTGCATAGTCCTTAGATGGTGTTCATGGTTTTAGATCATGTAAACACGAAAATAAATACTTTGAAAACAAGAAAACATGATTCCGTATAGAACGAAGTAAAAGGAGCTCCAAATACCTTAATCATTCCAACAGTGACAGATGTAGTTTAAACAGATGAAAGAGAGGGTGGATGCAGAAAGGCCAAAACCAAAGTAGGATGATTGAATACCTGAGCGAGGACTCGCTTTCTTTCTATATTTTTCATGAAGTGAAGACCAACCTCTCGCTGGAGGACTTCATTGAGCAGTCTCCCAAGCAGCCTGTAGTCTTCTTCGAAGGACTGCAGCGATATTTCTTCTGCAATATCATCTGTGGTATCAGTCAGTCTCGAGCCCAATCAGAGAGAGCAGTGAGAGCAAGAGATAAAGAGAAGAAAATGGAAGGAGGACGTTAGATATAGGCTAAGAAATGAAGTAGAGAACACAGAAGAGTCGAAGTTTAAAAAAGCATACGACGTTTGAGGGGGTTCCTAGCGAACTTTTACTGTGTCGTCGACCTTAGGGAAACGACACGTGGCATCAGCCGTATACAGTGGGCAGTTTGGCCTTCTTCATGCCGCGTGAGCCGGGAACTTGTTGGACAACAATCACCGGGTACCAACCGTGAAATGATTTTCATTCACAAAATGAGGAACCGGCGATGAGAAAGAGAGGGTTCCGCTTTATATTATTTTTTTTTTTTTTTTCAATACTAGTTGAGGAATATATGCTACGTATGTTTTTATATTTATTTTAGTGAATAATAATTAATTTTTAAATTTCACATATAAAATTTAATAAACTAATATAAGATTAAAGAAAATAAGAGGTAAATTAGAAAACTATATATAATGAATCATAAATTAAATATTCAAAATACTAAATTTATGTATATAATCTTAAATGTCTAATGTATTAAGTGATTAATTGACTTGATAGTCATAAATAGATTTCTAATTTTGTTTAATCTTGTTGGTTTAATTTTATCAAAGTATTGAATAAAATTAAGAATAAAAGTTGCATATAATAACTTATAAATAATATCGTAGAACTATGTCAAAGCATATTCAAAGTTAACTTCGACAACTATAATTCTGTTTGTTAAAATCTAATCTTCATTTTTTTCATTTTTCTTCACAAATTTTGTCTATTTTTATAATACTAAATCAAATCTTAAAATTTATTTGATATTTTCAGTCTTTTTTTTTGAAAAAAAATTAGCCTTGCTAATATTAAATCAAGTCACAACTGTTGCATAAATGAAAGATCAAAGTTTAGGTGAAATCCTTCAAATTTGCCAAATAAAATTTTAATTTTTAACTTTAGCCAATTTTGAACAATTTATTCATAAAATCCCTTTCTTATTTAAATATTTTTTTGCCATGAATTCTCATATTTTTAGATAACAACATCATAAGAATTGACTAAACCTTTCTAAATCACCATATTTATTCGTAAAATCCTTCTGTTTTGTAGTTTTTTTTTTTTTTTTATGAATTTTCTCTACTTTTAGAATGCTAATATGACAATGATAGGTTAAATCTTTCAAACTCACAAATCAAGTCTTAAAATTTATATTTATTTTAGTAATTTTTTTATTGATAAATAAAATCCTTTCAAATCACAAAATCTAATTCTAAAATCCTTTTCCTACTTTTTAGTCTTATTTTACTAATTTTATTATTTCTATACTAATATGATAGTATAGTTCAAATTCTTTAAATTAGTCAAATTAAATATCAACAATTCATTCTTCTTGATAAATTTATTTTTCTCTCTATTCTAAACTATTGCTTCATTTTTTAATTTTATAAATTGAGAAATTTATTTTTTTGGACATTCAAAACCAAGCATTTATCTCTATCGAGATCAAAATCAAGTTGACTTTTTCAAAATTTTATACTGAAAGTTGTTTAAAACTATAATGAGAGATATAAATAAGTTAAATTTCGATTAAATTGGAAGTCCTAAATCAGTTAATCCCACCATAGATATGTTTTCATAGTGGCGCGAGATTAACCAAATGACAGCCCAACATTCCGTTTCTGTTTTTTAGTGCCGCAGTAAGGACAGAAGGAGGCGCGAAAAAACGGAAAAAAGCTGCCGGAGCAGTCAGTCCTCCAGGGCTGCCTTTACTGATTGTCTTTTTCCTTGCCAAGCAAGAAATTCGACTGTCTTTGACTTCGATTCTTGTTTGGAAATCGGAAGAGGAGGCGAGACTGAAACGCTTGCCTGGTGCGCGTTTTATTGAAGGGCGACCAAGCAACTGGTCAGGGGCGGCAATGGCAACGATGGAGAGGGAGATTGCAGCAGTGCCGAGAGTGGCGGTGGCGGCCTTCGTCCTCAAAATCCAAGACAGATGCCTTCTCTTGGGAAAGCGGCTGTCAAACCTCTTCTTCATCCCTCACTTCCTTCGCCCTCCCCGGCGGCCATCTCGAGTTCGGTCAGTTCTCTCTCTTCGCTTTGCTTCTATGCCAACTCCAACTTCTATTTATCCAAGGACAAAAATATGTTATATGTGCTGTTTTTTCTATTTTCTTTTTCTATTCCCCATTTGGTGAATAGCATTTTGTCCATCTATTTTGGCAATTAAAAATGTCGTCTCTTTGTAATTCTACGAGGCATATGGGTTTTTTTTCTTTTCTTTCCTTTTGTTTGGTAAACAAGATTTTAGCAACGATTAACCCTGAAAAGCATGGCGATGAATCTATGTTGAGGTCATTCACTCAAATCCAATAAATTGAGTCATAGGCTCCTTTGGTATTATTAACTATTACATTTAGGCATTTAGCATTTGCATATGATGGAAGTTCCAATTACTCCTTCTAACACGTGAACACCAGCATTTGCATTTCTTTTATGAACCTTCCATCCACCAGAATCCATCATTTTCTCAAACCAATTTAGGCGTAGGTTTGGTCACCTAATTGTATTTGTCTAATAATATGCAATTCTCTACTGTTTTTTTTTATAATCTTCTTTCTGCGTATTTGTACGCCAACCAAGCTGCTAACATCGTGCACTGATAAAAAAATCTATTAAAATACTTGAATATCCGGGCAAGTATCTGTTTCTCTGTTTTGGCCTCTGTCCTTCCTTCTTTAGAAGTTTGTTGCTCAAGATTCGGTTGGCAAAGCATGTTGCAAGTCCATTGAAGAAAAAATTCATTATCTCCATAGCTGGGGTTATCAATATGCTGTCAATAGTTGGCCATTTACCCGCCGCTCTTTTGCCAAGCAGCCGTGCATTTGGTGATTCCATTGCTCGATTCATGGGCCTCGCAGCAGTAGATTGCATGGATTGGATATCTGATTGGTGGTACTGGAATCCGCCAACTACCAAACCAGTGTCTGTCTCAGTCTCTACTACAATAAACCAAACCGATCTGTGAAGTTTATCAAACAGCAAGCTCCCCCAACCCCGAGATGGTGCTGCATGAGAGCAAACTGGTGCCAAGAGTTGGGGTTGTGGCGCTTGTGCTCAATGGAAATCTGTGTTGTGGGGAAGCGCTGTTCCACCGACACATTGACCATCCACCTTTTGCTCTCCCAGGCGGCCGCCTTGAGTTGGTTAGTCACAGCACATCATCCATCTTTTCTAGACTTCTACCTGTTAACATATATGGCCTCTGGTCACACCTGGTTGATTACATTTTCTTTATTTGTAAATTCCTCGATTGTATTTTCTTTATCAATACAAAGTTTCCATGGCTCTCTCCTGATTTGAGGAAGACACAGCAAACCCGTGTGTTTCACACTACGAAGGGTCAAAGAAGCTAAGTTGACAAACAATTCTAGTGTTTATACCACGTGCTTGACCTCAAGCTAAGCTTGTTTATGAACAAGCGAAGCCAAGACCAACTTCGCTTGAGTATTGCTTGTTAAGACCTTGAAGCATCTCCCTATGTATGCATGTATGGATGCATGAAACATCTCAGGAAGATGTATACATTGTATACTTTAAGGTATTGTATATAATTTCTTAGAGAGGAGACATTTTTTTTTCCTTTCATAAGAAAAAGGGCAAAAGGCAGATAACAACAGAAATCACACCCATGGCCAAAGGGACTCTAGAGAAGGGCCATAAGCTAGAGAACAAGAACCAATGAACCGCAAAAAATGTGTAAAAACTAGCCAACGGTAGAAACCTACTCAGGTTACGGCATATAGCAAGAAACAGGCAAACAACATGAGAGAGCAAGCGGCTTACCAGTGTAATATCTAAGGTTGTAACCAAACTGACCGATGATGGCTCTCTCTAAAAGCATCACGAAAACTTCTGCTGTACCGACCAACTTTCAGGAATAAGACTAAGAATGCTGGAAGGAAGATCTTAGATAGTGAATTATATCTCATGAGATTTCTGTCTTGATTCTAGTATTCTCATATTGCTGGGAAGAAGATTTGTAATTATCTTATATATACAATGTAGTTGTCCTCTAGTGTATGTACATATATTATATGTATGTATCATTGACTTGAACCTGCGATTCATCACCCCAGAAAAGAACTGAGCTTGAGTTGAATTAAATCGAGACTTTATACTAGCATGCTAGAACTTATGCTCATGCTTACGCTCAGTTAACTGCAGTCCAGTTGACTTCAAGTAAATCACTTTCTAATGGATTCCATGCTAATTTTGTTTTGTTTCTTTTAAACATGTTATTTTTAGTGAGAGCTTTGAAGAATGCGCGGCGAGAGAAGTGAAGGAAGAAACGGGTTTAGACATTGAGAAGATTGATTTCCTGACAGTCACCCACAGTGTTCTTGGATGAACCCAAACCTTCACATTACGTTGTCATCTTTGTTCGGGCGGTTCCCAGACCCCCACCAAATGCCCGAAAATGTTGAACCAGACAAGTGTGACGGATGGGATTGGTATGACTGGGACAACCTCCCTGAAACCGCTGTTTCGGCCATTAAAGAAAATAATCCAAACATGATTCAATCCCTTCCCCTGCAAAGAATGATATCAGACTGATATCCTTAAAAAATCAAGTGGGAACATTACATTTTGGATATATCATTTATCTGCCTAGTAAGTTTGACTATCTGGCTTTTCACATTGTGGGAATTTTCTTGTTCGTAGAGATTAATGGCCCAGATAGTAAAGTTTGGATTATAACCTATTTGTCAAGAAACAAATTTGCTTTTTGATGATGCACATGGGGTGTCGATGGCCAGGCTGAGTTCTTTTTGTTTTTAACACCAAGTTGTTCAGTGGCGCTGACTAATTTTGGGAACATGTGAAAACCTTTCAATCCACACACGTCGGATACAAAACAAATAGAGTGGCCCTTTTTTGCATTGAGAGAGACTTGATCCCAAAATTTTCCGCAAACATAGACTGGTTTTTTACGATCAAGTCAACCCCTTGGTTGTTAGTTGAGGTCTTTCAATGCATCTCTTGTTGACATTTTATGAATTCAAGGCCTGGCTTGGCTTTGTGACCTCCAAAGCTACCAACTTTCCTAATTTTGACTGTTTAAAATCTGGATAATTATTATGTGTGAATTATTTTAAGGCAATAATTTGTTGCTAGTGTCTTCATCGAAGTGATTTTGGATTTATTTTCATAATAATAGCTATTTTTCTATTTATTCAAAACTATTTTTTGGAAGGTTTTACTTGCATTATCAAAACCATTTTCTACATCACTTTTCGTGTCTGTCATGGAACTGTTCTGGGGCACCGGGTTTTACTACTCAATTGGAATATACCCCCATATTTCTCTCTCTCTCAATGATGGCATTCCCCTTCTCATTTGATCAACTCTAGTTCTCCATGTGTGAATTCTTATTTCAAACGCAAGATCTAATATGATGGGAAGTTGCTCCATTAGGTTTGTATCCCCTTTGGAAAATCATCTATTATGGTGGCACTAGACAAATTATGGATCATCAATCACCTCTTGCCACATACGATGTCCACATATCCACATGATTCACATTCCAAAGGGTGATGCTGTGGCCTTAGGGTTTCAAAGTGGGTTTATAAATCCACCTGACAAGTTCGGTTATCACGTTCTGATAGTCGGACAGAGTTAAGTATCTTTGTATTTGCTTCTCGTCAATTAGAGTTAAATCTAAATATTATATATAATAATATTCTTTTTGAAGTAATATTTTATATATTTGTTTGTTCTAATAATGTATTAACAGTATCTAAGTGCTGTGGCCTTTATGATATTTGATGGATTAGCATGGGAATATAATCATATCTCAAAGAAGGCCTACAATATTGACTTCTTTCGTCTGTCTAGGAAGTAGATGATGACTTGTTTTTGTCCTGCTTCCACTTGCAAGTTTAACTCAACACCTATTTTTAAAAAGGAGATGTCGTATGTGCATAGATTTTTTTTTTAACTTTATATGTACGTAGTAAGTACAATTAATAGATGATATGAGCGACGTGAGAGAGTGGTTATTAATGATCAGATGAATATGAAAATAAACTTGAATATTGAGTTTAGATACAATGTAATGTCTGCTTGGGATTATGAGAATGATTCAAATTCTAGTATTTAATTCTCTTTCTTGACAATATAATTTTTTTACGCTATATTTGAGGTGATATAACATTTTTTATAACACGGGTATTTCCACTTATATGATGTAGATTAATCTCACAAATACATGATAACACCCACAAACTTCGTATATTAATAAATTTTGTTGGCAATTTGGAATGTGAAGGTATTCATTACTATAATTTAAATTTCAAGTGAGTTTATTTGATTTGACTTGATTCGATAAGATTTTAATAAAAAATATGAATTTTATTGATTTTTTCTGAATTGAATAACAAAAATTCTCTAAATTACTGCTCGATAAACCTTTCAATCAAATTCAAATTTCGAATTTTGAATTACAATAATCGATTGCACCAATAAAGCATTCCGTCGCTAACTTAATTGTTGGAACTGACAATTGATGGAAACTTATTCTCTCCATTTTTCCATGGCTTGGTGAATCTGAAAAGAATGTTTGTGTGAAAGAATAACCACTCCACTGTTCTCCACCACTGACCGCCAGGCAATAATTTTACCCCTGTAAAGTAAACCATATTCCTCAAAAAAAAAAAAATCACTCAGAAAAAGGAGTTTCTGCCTCTCTTGAGTTTTCGTTGTTTGATTGCCTCAACACCATTTCCCGAAATGGGACAGATTCAAGGCTTATCTCGGCGTGTCAATGCTGCAACTATCGGGCAGAGCTATTTGGGTATACATCTCTTCTTAATAAAAGAATAAGAAGCGCTGATATTCAGGGGCAGTAAGTTGGTCTCGGGTTGGTGTGGTTTTGCTGAAAGTAGCCGTTTCCAATGCAGTCAGCTTCTCCTCTCCTCCTGTTCTCTTCTCCTTTGCCTCCACCATACTCTCATCATTTTTCAGATCCCAAGAAACGAAAGAGAAAAGCAAAAGCAACCCTCAACATCTGATTCATTTCTTCAACTGGCTACGCTTCAGCCGTGTTCAGTGAGTGCTGATGGTTACTGTTCCTGAATAAAGCCCACCAAGGATAAGAACATGATCGGCCCCTATCTTGGCTTTGGCCTAAAATAAGGCTCCGGACACTCTTCAATGTAGGAAGATGGTTGTATAAACTTGTATAAATAGGGAAATCCCAAATGAATAAAAATAAATACAATTCTGTAACTGTGCATAAAAGTCCTGTAACTGCCGATCTAAAGGATGTGTAATTGGAAAGAGTAAATCGGGATAGTAATAATCCACCATAGATGTTACCCTAACCAGCACTACCATTTTAACCATTGACAGTTGCACACTTTAAGATCTCTTCCCTTCTTCTCTCTCTTCTTATGCATATGGTCATGATTGTTTTGTATACACAATTAAAAGCATACAATGGTCCATATGACCAAATACCAATGCAACACTGCATTTCCATTGCTAGGTGGCACACTGTTGTGCGTTTTGGATATGGGGTAAATTTTGAAAGAGCTAAGAGTTACATTTGACAAAAGATACTATGAATATTACGAAGGCACACTGTCGTGTACATTGTAACACGTATTTTTTTTTTAGAAAATATAAATAAATGCAATTCTCACTTATGCTCTATTCTTTTATAGCAAATCTTAAATAGAGTACGGCGGTACACCTGATAATATGAGATGATGTATATATGAACGGTGATACTATAATTATGAGCGTGCACATTAATTTGAAATTACTATAAATTGTGGTGTGCAAACCCATCTATATCGGTGCACAGCCTATAATTCTGAACGGTGAACCTATAATTTTCTTTTTTAAAAGATTAGAAAAGGTGAAAAGTAAAGTAGAGTTTTCATATAATTTTTTTAAAATCCGTGTCTTCTAATAAAAAACATCTGTGGTTAGAATGGTGGCCTATTATGAATACCCTTTTCCTTAAAAAGATTTCAAATAAAATAGAGAGTATAAACAATGAATTTTATTTATATTCCTTAATTATCAAAGAATGATATAGAAAGTACCTCCTTTAACCCCGTTACCCCCCGGTATAAACCCATTCAGACGCGGCCATATTTCTTTTTGATAAATTTAACATCTGCCAATGTATAGTATGATATTCCTTAATCGAAAGATTGTGATAGATTTCTTAATCGTTGGAATATTTATTTGATTCATCTGTGTCTCTTTACTTTCTTTTACATGTAGAGTCTACAATGATTTTTCCGTTTGAGAAGAAACAAAATAAAGATACAACAAAAGCAATCTAAATTTTGTTGCTTTCCAGTCACATGTGGACCCATTGTCTTTACGGTGGGTCAACTCAATCAATAGATTGATGATGATCGTGAGTGTTCTGAACTGAATCCATTTCCAATTTCCAAATCTCGGTGGTCTTCTCTCTTCTCTATAGCATTTTCTCTGTTGTTTTCTCTTAAGAAACCGGTAGTACGTTAGCTGGGCTGTTCACCTTCTTTGTCGTATGCTGTGCTCCGGCAAACCCTCAGTGGCAGTTCGTAAGTAAAACCTAGGAGGCTGACAAAAACTCAAAAGGGACTAGAAGCATGGAATAAATGAGTATCGACACGCCAAAAGAGAAAGGAATCTCCAATCTCTCTACTATCGTAACCAATCTTTATCTTTAATCACCAACCCCCTCTCCCTCCCCCTCTCAAATGAAGGAAATCAATGGCCAAA
>JAAGOE010000276.1:0-29613 GCA_013350335.1 Chimonanthus salicifolius
TTTTTTTTAAAATAAAAGTGACAAAGGGCGCGGACGTCACGACGCGAGTTAAGTTCCGAGCTTCTAAAGCCCGGCCCTTAACTGGCCAACCCTACGCGTGCGTGGAACATAAGTCCACGAGTACGGTTCACGCGTAGCAAGTAAGCTCACGGAACATAAAAATAAGTGCGGATGATAATAGACACTATCCTACCAATCTTCAGATAGCAGGGAAGAGATATTCATTAAATTACTAAAATGCCCTCATACTGTACTGTCCAAAATAATTTATAAAACATAGCAAGACATCTAAGTTATTACATTTCCGACAAGCTAAATTATGCAAATACACATTTTCCCAAAATAAACTCAAACAAAATAATTAGTCCGCCTTCCCAAGCTCCTAAGCTTGACTCCCGTCCTGTCCTTCCGTTCCGCCATCTCCTGTATCGTCAGCTAGGGTAGAAGTAGGGCGTTAGAACACGCGCCCAGTAGGACTCCGAGTAGGGCTAACACATGGATTAGTGATAACAAAACATATAGATAATACATAACGAAGACCATAAAAATGAATGCTATGCCATGGGTGTCGATGTTATGAATCCCACCCATCATCCATACCATCATGCTGTCATATCCCCCTTGACGGTAAGACCTCGTCAAGATACAAACAATCACAAATCATCCCCATGGACGGCAAAACCTCGTCCAGATATAAAACAATCACAAATCATTCCCCTGGACGGTAAAACCTCGTCCAGATATAAAACAATCACAAATCCTCCCCCTTGATGGAAGAACCATCATCAAGGTATCATAATTACATACAACATCCCTGATACATCAAACACATCAAAATATCTCCATGTCTATTTATCGGTCGCCCCGACGAAGCATGGACTTCGGTTTTATTTCATCCTTCCCCTGTCATATCCCTCCCATGCCATGCATGAGATATAGATGCCATATGCCATGTAATGAATATAATAACAAACCATGACATTTAAAGAAAATCCCATCAATAAAACATATAACTTGATTACCCAAAATAGATCAAGCGAAGCCTCCATAATCACATCATAGCATTAAAACCCATTTTAAACCAATCATATGCTTACCGGAATGAATCAAGTAAAAACCCCTACATAATACATAATTCAAAACCAATCTTAAAACATACCATATAATTTCCGAAATAATTCAAGGAAACCATCACTCAATCCATGGCTTACAAAAAGGTTAGAATCCTACCGAATACCGACTAGCGTTCTTTCTTCCGTTTCCGTCCGACAGACCCGGTCGCCGATCATGCACCGCTTGCGATGTCCAATACCTTATTACATACACATAATCAGTCCATATTTTAACTATTTCTAAGCCCATTAATCATTTCCAAGTCCACATGAATAATCGGTCACCATTTAGGTTTTGCGGGACCCATTTAATCCATTAACCCCTTTAATTTGTGAGTTTAAAACTAACTAGCCATCCTAGGCTTTATTTAGCCATACATAATGCAATTACTTAGAATCCCTAAACCCATGATCATCTCCCATGGAGTTCTTCATTTTAGCCATTATTTACAATTTTGCCACTACCCCTTCCTCCATGGCTAATCACTCATTCATCCATGCATGATAAAGTCCATACTTGATTCATAGATTTGGATCCATTAATGACCCATCACACATATCTTAAAAATCATTAAATTTAGCCACTTAATTTAACCTAAAGTCCATTAATTTAATCATATAAAAACACATTAACCTTAGGCCATAATGATCTACAATTGAGTTATTAAAAATCAGCCCTTTAAATACTCTAAACCTCATTCATTTCTCACATACATAACACCAAACTTAATCCATAAGTTTACCCACAAATGGGTCATGGGTTCGGCCATACACCATGGCCGAACCCATGATGTCTTTATCCTATTTTTCTTTGGCCTATTCACATATTTAAATCATCATCCTTGATCACATTCGAATCCATAAACTTAGCCACATAAAGTGGTTCATAAAATTAATTCATGGGTTCAAAATACCCAATTCATCAAGTCTTCCCGTGGGGTTTACCTTATGCATTCAAACCACATTGAGTCCATTATCCATTCATGCCCTTTGGAGGCCATAAACATCATTCACATTTCAATCTAACACATCACAAGTGCCTCCATGTGGGGATTTCATCATACATTATTAACATTCCCCATTTTTTTTTTTTCATAAACATTAAATCCACCACTTGACCACCATTACACCACCATAGGGTTCGGCCATACACCATAGCCAAACCCATGGTTCATGGTCCATTAGTCCATTGGTGCCCTTTTTTATCACAAAGACACTTTACATTTATTCATTAAGCACTTAAAAATCCTACCATTCTCCATACTTCCATCTCCTATGATTCTCTCATTTAAAACTTCTTTACAAAATTCACGACATTCAATTATTTACAACACTAAAAATTATAAACATTCTCCATGCTTGATTAATACCTAATTACACAATGCACTCAATCCATTTATTTTTCCTTAACCTAACCCTAATTTACCCATTAGGGTTTTGTCCACTTTCCATCCTTCAAATTGATGGATTTAAAATCCATGGCATAAAATCATTTGGCAACCTATTAAGTTTACAAAATGAATCCCAAATCTTAAACCCTAAAAATCCAAAATTTCTTGTTTAAGAAAATACTTACAATCCGACGCCTCTTCCGACTTTTGCCACTCCCGTCGGCTTCTTTAGCCTCCTTTCTCCTTCCTCTCCTTGTTTGATCGGCTGGGACGCTTGATCAATGGTGAAAACCCCCAAGCTTGGGCTTGGCCATGATAGGGTTTGATTTGAGAGAGAGAAGGGAGGAGAGGATAAAGAGGTGTCTAGCTTCCTTGGCTTTGAGGTGAAGGGCCCAAGCTAAATCCTTTCTTCTCTTCTTCTCTTCTTCTTTTCTTCTCTTCCAAATTTTCCTTCTTCTTTTTTTTTTTTTTTCCTTAGAGATGAGGAACGGCCATGAGAGAGTGGAAGAGATGGAGAGAATGAGATGAGGGTGAAATGGAGAGAATAAGATAACAACTTATCTTATCTCTTTGGGTTGCTTTAGTTATACTTTACATTAACTCTCCCAACCACCCCACATGAGATATTTCTCATGCTTTATGACCCAAGACAACTAGCCAACGTTTCCTTTTTTTTTTTTTTTTTGATGCCTTAAGATATTTTCCATACTTTAATGGTTTATGCTTTATGCTTTAAGATTCATGGTGGTATTTGAGATAAACCACCACCCAACGTTTTTTTTTTTTTTTGTGTTTACAAATGAGATGGCTTTTGGTCTTTATTTAACCATTTGACCATTTGACCACCTCATTTGATTATTTTAATCATTTAATAAATTAACTAATTACCTTAGGTTAATTAATTCTCACCTAATTTAATTCCATTTCTTATCTTCCTTCTATGTATCCACCCATGGTTGACCAAGTCAACCATGGTGGTCGGCCCCACCAAACCTTGGTCCACACGCCACCTCACTTAGTGAGGTGGAGGTGGGTCCCATTGGACCATGTCACCTTGGTCAACTCATCACCAACTTAGGTGATTCAAATTTCATTAAGTCCATTCCCACTAGATGGGCCACCATTGGGCCCATGGCCCAATTACACTCATCCTTACCCCTTTATCTTAGAGTTTACATTATCTTGACCCATTGGGTCCCAAATGGGTATTGAGCCTAATTTGACCATCCTTGGCCCAATTGACCACCATTGACCCTTTAAGTAAACTTAAATCCAATCCATAATCCATTGGGCCCTAGTTGGGCCTTTGTCCAAATTTTGGTCCATTTACCCTCTATTCCATTAGATTTCCAATTTCCACCATTAAAACAAACAATAACCACATATATTTTGATTTACAAATTCCGGGCCATTACATTAATCATTATTGACCAACTAAATGAATTTCATCCAACCCATGGTCCATTGGACCATACTTGGGCCTTTGCCCAAATTTTGATTCACTTAACATTTATTCCATTAAAATTCTCAATTTCCATCACTAAAATAAATAATAACCACAGTGATTCACAAATTCCAGGTCATTACAATACAATCCTCTTTTGAAATTTTCGTCCCGAAAATTCGAGTGAAGTAGAGATTCCAATCATCTCATACAAAGAGCTCCGGATGAGCGGCACTCATCCCTGACTCAAGTTCCCAGGTGGTTTCCTCATTGCCATGTCGTTCCGATACCACCTTGATCTACGCTATAGTCTCCGCAACCAACTCCGGTCCCATCAGCGCAGGCTCACCGGCCTCTGTCCAACACACTGGCGATCTACACGGCCTACCATATAAGGCCTCAAATGGAGCCATCTGGAGGTTTGCCTGGTAACTGTTATATAGGAGAACTTCACCAGTGGCAAATGATCCTCCCATCCACTCTTGAAGTCCAGCATATATGGTCACAGCATATTCTCTGATATTTGTATTGTCCTCTCTGACTGTCCATCAGTCTGTGGATGGAATGCTGTGCTAGTCAACCCATCGGTCCCCATAGCCGACTGCATACTCTGCCATACCCTGCTAGTGAACCGGCCCTCTCTATCGGACACAATAGTCCGAGGTACACCATGTAGTCTGATAATATCTCGGATGTACCGCCGACCCAAGGTCTCCGATGAATCTGTCGTTTTGACAGGAAGAAAATGTGCAGACTTTGTCAATCAGTCCCCCATGATGCATATTGCATCGTGGCCCCTTTACGACCTTAGTATCCCTGTTACAAAGTCCATGGTACATATTCCCGTCTCCACTCCAGCACTGGTAAGGGTTTGAGTAAACCCGGTGGCTCCTGATGCCCCACTTTAACCTGCTGACAAGTTAGTGCAGCGAGTAACAAACTCTGCCACATTTCTCTTGAGTCCATGCCACCAATAGTGCCTCTTAAGATCATGGCACATCTTGGCGCTGTCCGGCTGGGTAGAGAGCTTGGTTTGGTGTGCCTCAACCAATAACTCCCTTCTGCAGCTCTCAGGTACATATGTCCTACCTCGGAATAAAAGACCCTGTTCCGGTCGTAATTCCTATTCCGGTACCATCTCGCCTGTAGATATCTTGTCCATATCTCCTCCATTTCTGGGTCTATTCACTGTTCCCGTTTAATCGTGTCAAGTGTCTCTTAATTACATCAACACCACTCATATCAACCTATGAGTTTCATTCTTACAGAATTTACTCTATCTCATGTTATCTCCTTTTTCTCATGAATCCATTTGCGTTCTTATGCAGATTAACGTATTCTATTTTACTTTTACTCGCTACCAAGACATTTCCCATACATATTCATCCAACACGTTCTTTCGTCCATTCTCTGTGTGAGGTAGCCTGCCAGTACGAGCCTATGCTCAAGTCCTTTGCTGATTCCATTTCAACTAGGTTTCTAGCTGCACTCTCCTGTAACTCCATCGGCTAACTACAGAGTCAGCTAGCTAGACTAACTCGGCAGTCACCCATAGCTTCCCATTCGAGTTTCACTAGACTCCTATCTTTCCATTAACTACCTCTCCAAAACTTAACACCTCTTCATTTGCACATAAGTCACTATGTGACTAACCCTTTTGTTCATAATCTCCACGATACCAATACCTGGCATCAATCCAAGCCACCATGGGAACCCTCATCCATGGTTAGTAGCCATCCATGAATATAACCCTCCTATGGGTATAATCCATTCATGGGCATAACTAATACGTTCGTAGGACTATTCTGTCTATCATAGGGCTAATAGGTCTAACATACGACCCATGTGTCGACTACGAAATCAAATGTCTATCATAATGCTAATATCCGACATCAATCCATGACTATCTACAAACTCCTAATCTTTAGAATTATTCATCAGCCCCACTTAGGTTTCCAACCAAACGCATTGGCATATCACCGCCTCTTCATGCATACTACATATTGACAATTCACAGCACTTTATCAACTCATCATCATATACATAATCTATAACACATCCTTGTTCCTCAATAACTATTCATTGCATAGAATCAATTATCAAAGCAATATCATATAAACTCATTGCAATGATTGATAATTCACAATTTAGTAACATCATAGGGAATCCTCATGCAATCACTAAATAAAATATTTTCATAAATTCATGGTCCATCATTCATTCATGCCTTTTAAGGCCATAACCCATTTCAAGGCCTATCATCACTCGTTCATAATCTACACTACAAATTGGGAGAATGCAATTGCATTATACATACAAGATTTTCATACAACATATTAGTCTTTGCAAGCTAGACCCTTCACATTCTCCTCATAATGTCATCCTCTCACGAGTTTCATGTGGCAAGTTAACCCATGCATTTCATCTCTCTTTCAAGTACATTGTTTATCCAACATCTCTCAAATGGCACTTTGTTCATATGAGAACCTCTTATACCCCCTCACAAAGTGTTTACATCATCACCCATTATATGTCATAACATAAATCTCTTCACTTGGGTCATGACAAATTATCAAGCCATGGGTCATCACCAATATAAAAGCCATTTCTAAAAACCATTGTACCATCCCCCAAGTATACCCATACATCACATTAACAAATATTCCCCACCCTTTTTATTCACATTTCCCTCACTCATAAGCATATGCAACATATACCCCACAACAAAAGTTCATGCCTCTTATCCTCATTTGATGCATGCAGTTCATCATTGTACATTTTTTTTTTTTTACATACTCTTTCCTCACTTAATTAGTATGATCATAACTATTAATCTTTCCACATTTCATCACCTCATACACTCAACAATAAGAATTCAACACATGTATATTCCCATGCACTCACAATACAAGTATGCTTGTGCAATTTAATATCACACTTATTTCCTTCATTTAAACCCCAAAATCATTAACTATCTTCCAATATAAGGACAGTTAGTCCTCTCTTTCCCATGTCCATGTAGTCCAGAAATCGAGTATACCACTTCAAGAGGGTAGGGGCAATATGTGCAGTTGCGCCCAACCTGGTTACACAACTCGCACATATAACTAGGTTCCAATTCCCCTACCGACTATTTTATCATCAGAAAGTCTTCCACATTCTCTTCAGAAAGAGATGCTAAATCCTCTTCATCTTCCTCGGGAGGTCCCTCCTGAAAGTCCAGGCTAACTGCTATGCTAGAAGCAGACACCAAATCTATGAAATAGTTAGGGTTTCCCTTATCCCATAATTCCGTACACTCCCTTTCATTTGACATACCTGTATTCATAGAATACAATTAGAACCCAAAAATCATCAACTACAATTTCCAATTAAACCCAATCTCGGTTTTGGGGAATTTCTTATGTATATCACAATGTATTTTGTTTGGGGAAAGTTGCCAAATAAGCACACTTGCTTTTTTCCTTTGTTTCTGGGGGGGGAAAACTCTTAATTCCTATTGTCTGTTGTTCAAATTGGGGATACCGGGGAAGTACATCCTACTTTACTATGTCTGATAAATCTAGTACTGTTTCATCAATTTGGGGGAAAAAAACCTAGATGTTTTCTCATTTCTGGGGAAGTAAACCCTATCTTGCTATGTTTCAATAAATCTCTCCTAGAATGAATCTTTCTTCCCTTGCTATCATTCATTTCCGTCAATTGTGGTTCTCAGATTAAACACTTCCGTTTGAGTCAATCGAAGTAAATTCACCCGGCCCCCGTGCAGCGGACTCCGAAGAGTCGGTCGGTTGGGATTCTTAGCCGTCAGTGAGACGTGCAACCGTCTTAAATCTTACTTCGAGAGATTCATTCTTCCGAATTCGCTCTGATACCAACTGTAACACCCGCCCCTTTTCACCGTAAAATCAGAGTAAATTTTTTTTTTTTAAATAAAAGTGACAAAGGGCGCGGACGTCACGACGCGAGTTAAGTTCCGAGCTTCTAAAGCCCGGCCCTTAACTGGCCAACCCTACGCGTGCGTGGAACATAAGTCCATGAGTACGGTTCACGCGTAGCAAGTAAGCTCACGGAACATAAAAATAAGTGCGGATGATAATAGACACTATCCTACCAATCTTCAGATAACAGGGAAGAGATATCCATTAAATTACTAAAATGCCCTCATACTGTACTGTCCAAAATAATTTATAAAACATAGCAAGACATCTAAGTTATTACATTTCCGACAAGCTAAATTATGCAAATACACATTTTCCCAAATAAACTCAAACAAAATAATTAGTCCGCCTTCCCAAGCTCCTAAGCTTGACTCCCGTCCTGTCCTTCCGTTCCGCCATCTCCTGCATCGTCAGCTAGGGTAGAAGTAGGGCGTTAGAACACGCGCCCAGTAGGACTCCGAGTAGGGCTAACACATGGATTAGTGATAACAAAGCATATAGATAATACATAACGAAGACCATAAAAATGAATGCTATGCCATGGGTGTCGATGTTATGAATCCCACCCATCATCCATACCATCATGCTGTCATATCCCCCTTGACGGTAAGACCTCGTCAAGATACAAACAATCACAAATCATCCCCATGGACGGCAAAACCTCGTCCAGATATAAAACAATCACAAATCATTGCCCTGGACGGTAAAACCTCGTCCAGATATAAAACAATCACAAATCCTCCCCCTTGATGGAAGAACCATCATCAAGGTATCATAATTACATACAACATCCCTGATACATCAAACACATCAAAATATCTCCATGTCTATTTATCGGTCGCCCCGACGAAGCATGGACTTCGGTTTTATTTCATCCTTCCCCTGTCATATCCCTCCCATGCCATGCATGAGATGTAGATGCCATATGCCATGTAATGAATATAATAACAAACCATGACATTTAAAGAAAATCCCATCAATAAAACATATAACTTGATTACCCAAAATAGATCAAGCGAAGCCTCCATAATCACATCATAGCATTAAAACCCATTTTAAACCAATCATATGCTTACCGGAATGAATCAAGTAAAAACCCCTACATAATACATAATTCAAAACCAATCTTAAAACATACCATATAATTTCCGAAATAATTCAAGGAAACCATCACTCAATCCATGGCTTACAAAAAGGTTAGAATCCTACCGAATACCGACTAGCGTTCTTTCTTCCGTTTCCGTCCGACAGACCCGGTCGCCGATCATGCACCGCTTGCGATGTCCAATACCTTATTACATACACATAATCAGTCCATATTTTAACTATTTCTAAGCCCATTAATCATTTCCAAGTCCACATGAATAATCGGTCACCATTTAGGTTTTGCGGGACCCATTTAATCCATTAACCCCTTTAATTTGTGAGTTTAAAACTAACTAGCCATCCTAGGCTTTATTTAGCCATACATAATGCAA
The DNA here is from genome assembly GCA_013350335.1 of Chimonanthus salicifolius. NCBI lineage: Eukaryota > Viridiplantae > Streptophyta > Magnoliopsida > Laurales > Calycanthaceae > Chimonanthus > Chimonanthus salicifolius. The sequence goes on from JAAGOE010000276.1 coordinate 9,367, forward strand.
TTACTTAGAATCCCTAAACCCATGATCATCTCCCATGGAGTTCTTCATTTTAACCATTATTTACAATTTTGCCACTACCCCTTCCTGCATGGCTAATCACTCATTCATCCATGCATGATAAAGTCCATACTTGATTCATAGATTTGGATCCATTAATGACCCATCACACATATCTTAAAAATCATTAAATTTAGCCACTTAATTTAACCTAAAGTCCATTAATTTAATCATATAAAAACACATTAACCTTAGGCCATAATGATCTACAATTGAGTTATTAAAAATCAGCCCTTTAAATACTCTAAACCTCATTCATTTCTCACATACATAACACCAAACTTAATCCATAAGTTTACCCACAAATGGGTCATGGGTTCGGCCATACACCATGGCCGAACCCATGATGTCTTTATCCTATTTTTCTTTGGCCTATTCACATATTTAAATCATCATCCTTGATCACATTCGAATCCATAAACTTAGCCACATAAAGTGGTTCATAAAATTAATTCATGGGTTCAAAATACCCAATTCATCAAGTCTTCCCGTGGGGTTTACCTTATGCATTCAAACCACATTGAGTCCATTATCCATTCATGCCCTTTGGAGGCCATAAACATCATTCACATTTCAATCTAACACATCACAAGTGCCTCCATGTGGGGATTTCATCATACATTATTAACATTCCCCATTTTTTTTTTTCATAAACATTAAATCCACCACTTGACCACCATTACACCACCATACGGTTCGGCCATACACCATAGCCAAACCCATGGTTCATGGTCCATTAGTCCATTGGTGCCCTTTTTTTATCACAAAGACACTTTACATTTATTCATTAAGCACTTAAAAATCCTACCATTCTCCATACTTCCATCTCCTATGATTCTCTCATTTAAAACTTCTTTACAAAATTCACGACATTCAATTATTTACAACACTAAAAATTATAAACATTCTCCATGCTTGAGTAATACCTAATTACACAATGCACTCAATCCATTTATTTTTCCTTAACCTAACCCTAATTTACCCATTAGGGTTTTGTCCACTTTCCATCCTTCAAATTGATGGATTTAAAATCCATGGCATAAAATCATTTGGCAACCATTAAGTTTACAAAATGAATCCCAAATCTTAAACCCTAAAAATCCAAAATTTCTTGTTTAAGAAAATACTTACAATCCGACGCCTCTTCCGACTTTTGCCACTCCCGTCGGCTTCTTTAGCCTCCTTTCTCCTTCCTCTCCTTGTTTGATCGGCTGGGACGCTTGATCAATGGTGAAAACCCCAAGCTTGGGCTTGGCCATGATAGGGTTTGATTTGAGAGAGAGAAGGGAGGAGAGGATAAAGAGGTGTCTAGCTTCCTTGGCTTTGAGGTGAAGGGCCCAAGCTAAATCCTTTCTTCTCTTCTTCTCTTCTTCTTTTCTTCTCTTCCAAATTTTCCTTCTTCTTTTTTTTTTTTCTTCCTTAGAGATGAGGAACGGCCATGAGAGAGTGGAAGAGATGGAGAGAATGAGATGAGGGTGAAATGGAGAGAATAAGATAACAACTTATCTTATCTCTTTGGGTTGCTTTAGTTATACTTTACATTAACTCTCCCAACCACCCCACATGAGATATTTCTCATGCTTTATGACCCAAGACAACTAGCCAACGTTTCCTTTTTTTTTTTTGATGCCTTAAGATATTTTCCATACTTTAATGGTTTATGCTTTATGCTTTAAGATTCATGGTGGTATTTGAGATAAACCACCACCCAACGTTTTTTTTTTTTTTGTGTTTACAAATGAGATGGCTTTTGGTCTTTATTTAACCATTTGACCATTTGACCACCTCATTTGATTATTTTAATCATTTAATAAATTAACTAATTACCTTAGGTTAATTAATTCTCACCTAATTTAATTCCATTTCTTATCTTCCTTCTATGTATCCACCCATGGTTGACCAAGTCAACCATGGTGGTCGGCCCCACCAAACCTTGGTCCACACGCCACCTCACTTAGTGAGGTGGAGGTGGGTCCCATTGGACCATGTCACCTTGGTCAACTCATCACCAACTTAGGTGATTCAAATTTCATTAAGTCCATTCCCACTAGATGGGCCACCATTGGGCCCATGGCCCAATTACACTCATCCTTACCCCTTTATCTTAGAGTTTACATTATCTTGACCCATTGGGTCCCAAATGGGTATTGAGCCTAATTTGACCATCCTTGGCCCAATTGACCACCATTGACCCTTTAAGTAAACTTAAATCCAATCCATAATCCATTGGGCCCTAGTTGGGCCTTTGTCCAAATTTTGGTCCATTTACCCTCTATTCCATTAGATTTCCAATTTCCACCATTAAAACAAACAATAACCACATATATTTTGATTTACAAATTCCGGGCCATTACATTAATCATTATTGACCAACTAAATGAATTTCATCCAACCCATGGTCCATTGGACCATACTTGGGCCTTTGCCCAAATTTTGATTCACTTAACATTTATTCCATTAAAATTCTCAATTTCCATCACTAAAATAAATAATAACCACAGTGATTCACAAATTCCGGGTCATTACAGTAAGAATGTGGATAAGCTGACTTCTTTCAGCTGAAAAGCGTGGGGTTGTACATGGGTTTCAACTTTAGTGGCCCACTTACCATGTAGCAAGTTGTGTCACCACAAATGGGACCCACTTGACACCTCATTACTTTAGGTGTACAACTTAGTTTAATTTATTTAAACATTACTAATTCCACTCATTAATTTATTTGATGAACCATTTAAAATTCTAAAATAAATACCATAGTTCCCATAAACCACATTAATCCCATTCAATACCAAAATTCCCAAACAACTTGATCAATTTGATCATTCACTTTTTAATCATCACAATCTCCATTAATGTCATTATTTGACACTAATATTCATATCAAATTTCTCAAAAATTACCAATTTTGGATTTAAAATTCCAAATTCATTCAAAATATAATCAGAAAATGCATAGGTCATCATGGTCAAATTCTCGGGTCGTTACAATAGTACCATCTTTTTGGAATTTTCGTCCCGAAAATTATTTGAAGGTTGGGTTCCAAACAAAAATTACACAAATAATTCCGGATGATGAGCTCGCATTTTCGATTCCAATTCCCAAGTTGGCTCCTCACTGCCATGTCGTTCCCAAATCACTTTGACGAAAGGGATTACTCTGTTTCTCAAAACTTTTTGTTGTGAATTTGTGATCCTGATGGGTCTCTCAACATATGATACGTTGCTCTGTATATTCAGTTCTTTAACATCCAAAACATATGATGGGTTAGGGTTATACTTCCGCAGCATGGAGACATGAAATACGTCATGCATACTTGACAGCTGTGCAGGAAGTGCTATCCGGTATGCAACTTCTCCAATCTTCTCGAGGATTGGAAACAGTCCAACAAATCTTGGCAACAACTTTCCTTTCTTTCCGAACCTCATCTGACCTTTACGCGGTGATACCTTCAGGAACACTAGGTCATCCACCTCAAATGCCAAAGGTCTTCTTCTTTTGTCTGCGTAGCTCTTCTGTCGGCTTTGAGCAGTCAGTAGATGCTCTCGAATGGTCTTGATTTGCTCTGTGGTCTCTGCCACTAACTCTAGTCCAATCAATGCATCCTCTCCTGCCTCAGTCCAACAAATTGAAGATTTGCAAGGTCTACCGTACAACGCTTCGAATGGAGCCATCTGAAGACTTGTCTGTTACTATTATTGTACGAGAACGCTACTAATGGAAGGTGATCTTCCCAACTGCCCTGAAAATCCAACATGCAAGCTCTCAACATGTCTTCTAACGTCTGTATGGTTCTCTCTGACTGTCCATCAGTTTGGGGATGAAATGTTGTGCTATACAGTAGGTCTATACCCATGGCCGCCTGTAAACTCTGCCATACCCTTCTAGTGAATCTGCCGTCACAGTCTAACACAATCGTCTTGGGTATCCCATGCAGTCTAACAATATCCTTGATGTACTGTCTGCCCAACTTCTCAGATGAATCTGTCATCCTGATAGGCATGAAGTGTGCTGACTTGGTAAGACGGTCGATTACGACCCAGATAGCATCATTGTCTTTAGGAGATCTAGGTAATCCCGTCACAAAATCCATCGCAATGTGTTCCCACTTCCATTCTAGTACGGGAAGGGACTTAAGCAAATCAGGGGGCTTCTGATGTTCTGCTTTGACTCGTTGACATGTTAAACACTTGGAGACGTAATTTGCCACGTCTTTCTTGAGTCCACACCACCAGTACTGCCGTTTAAGATCTCTATACATCTTTGTGCTTCTAGGGTGTATCGAAAATTTCGATTGGTGTGCTTCTGTCAGTATCTCTTTTCTGCATTCTTCTGGTACGTATACCCTTTTGAACATGAGTCCTTGTCCAGGTTGTAATTACCAATCCTGGATTGTCTCTCCTACAGATAACTTGGCCAAAATTTCTGTCATTCCCGGATTTGTCTTTTGTGTCTGCTCTATTTTCGGTGTCATAGTGGAGTGTACTATGAGATTGTACACACATCCTCTATTAGTGATCTGAAGATTCAGGTTTCTAATTGCCGACATCATTTCCCACTCTTGTCTAATCAAACTCGCCACTGTTCCATGGTTCATACGACTGAGTGCATCCACGACTTTGTTTGCCTCACCCGGCTGATTAGTGAAGAGCAAAATCATAGTCTTGGAGATACTCCATCCATCTCCTTTGTATCATGTTGAGCTCTCTCTGTCCAAACAAGTATTTGAGGCTCTTGTGATTGGAGTAGACCTCAAACTATTCTCCGTAGAGATAGTGCCGCCAGCTTTTGAGTACAAACACTACTGCGGCTAATTCAAGGTCATGGGTGGGATAGTTGCGCTAATGGATCTTCAACTGTCTAGAACCATAGGCCACTACATGCATCCCTTGATTGAGTGAACAACCAAGTCCTTCACCCGAAACATCACAATACACCATGTATCCCTTGCCTCTCTCTGGAATGATCAATATGGGAGTTGATATCAGTCTTTCTTTCAGTTCCTCGAACCTTCTGTTACACTGATCGGTCCATTCAAACTTGACTCCTTTCTGAGTCAATCGGGTAAGTGGGGCTGCAATTTTAGAGAAAGTCTGCAATGAATTTGCGATAATACCCTGCTAATCCCAGAAAGTTTCTGATTTCTGTAACATTCCAAGGGGGTTTCCAATTATGAACTGCTTCTATTTTTGCCGGGTCCACTGCTATTCCTCCTATTGTTACTATGTGTCCAAGAAAATTCACCTTTGATAGCCAAAATTCACATTTACTGGTCTTAGCAAACAACTTGTTGCTTCTTAATGTGTCCAGGACAATCCGTAGGTGCTCAGCATGTTCTTCCTTGTTCTTTGAGTAGATGAGGATGTCATCAATGAACACGATCACAAATCTGTCGAGATAGGGGCGAAAGATCCGGTTCATTAGGTCCATAGAGACTGCTGGTACATTGGTTAGTCCAAGTGGCATCACCACATACTCATACAGTCCATATCTTGTCCTGAATGTTGTCTTCTGTATATCATCCTTTTTTCACTCTGATTTGATGATAGCCAGACATGAGATCTATCTTTGAAAAACAACTTGACTCCTTCAGCTGGTCAAATAGATCATCTATTCTAGGTAGAGGATGTAAGGGCCCGAAAATTTTAAATTAATAAAAAAAAAAAAAGTGGATATAAGTTATTTTAGTGATGGAAATTGGAAAATTGGTGAAGTAAAGAGTAAATGGGCCAAAAAAATTTGGACAAAGGCCCAAGTATGGCCCAATGGACTATGGAGTTGATTTAAATTCATTTAAAGGGGCAATGGGGGTTAAATGGGTCAAGAATGGTCAAATTGGGTCACATACCCATTTGGGACCCGATGGGTCAAAGTAGTTGAGCTCTAAGGTAAATGGGCTAGATGGAAATGTAATTGGGCCATGGGCCCAATGGTGATCCATTTAGAGGGTATTCAATGAAATTAAATCACCTAAGTTAAGTTAAAAATTAAACCAAGGTGGTGTGGCCAAGTGGGACCCACCTCCACCTCATCAGTGAGGTGGCGTGTGGGCCAATGATTGGTGGGGCCGGCCACCATGGTTGAATTGGTCAACCATGGGTGTATGTATGAAGGCAAATTTAAGTAGATGGGATTAAGTTAAAGTGGGAATTAATTAACTTAACCTAATGATTCAATTAATTAATTAGTTAATTAAGCTAAGTTAAAAGAATGGTCAAATGGGAAGACCAAACAATCCATTTCAAACATGAAAAAACGTTGGCTAGTGTTGGTTGGGTCAAAAAAGCATGAAAAATATCTTAGGCTTGGTTGGTGGGAAATTTATGTTAAAGTGTAAAGTAAGCTACCTTGGGATAAGATGGGTTTCCATCTTATCCCATTCTCAATTTTACTTACTCCATCTCTCCCACACCACCGTCCCTCATCTCTAAGGAAAGAGAAGTAGAAAAATTAAGGAAGAAGAAGAAGAAAAGCTTGGAAGAAAAGAGAGGAGGAAGTTGTAAGTTTGGCCATCCCTTTAAGATCAAACTATAGAATCCTATTTTCTCATCTCCATCCTCTCCTCTCTCTCTCTCTCTCTCAAATTAAGCCCTACTATGGCCAATCCTAAGTTAGGAGGGTTTCACCATTGATCAACCATCTTGGCCTACCAAAGATCAAGAGGAAGGAGAAAGGAGGCCAAGGAGTCCGACGGGAGTGGCGGAAGTCGGAGGAGGCATCGGATTGTAAGTATTTTTTTTAAACAAGAATTTTGGATTTTTTTAGGGTTTAAGATTTGGGATTCAATTTGTAAATTTAATGGTATCCAAATGATTTTATGCCTTTGATTTCAAATCCAGTCAATTGAAGGATGGAAAGTGGACAAAACCCTAATGGATAAATTAGGGTTAGTTTAAGGAAAAATAAATGGATTAAGGAATGTAATGTAATTAAGTTATTAAGCATGGAATTATGTGGAATTGGAAAGGAATTGTAATGGGATTTTTAGGTTTAAAATCATGGAAGAATGATTTAGAATTTTGGGGTTTTAATGATTAAATGTGGTGATAATTTTAAAGGGGTTTAAATGAAGAAATGCATGGGAGATGTGAATAATGGTAATGACCTCAAAAATGGTAGGTGTTTAAGTGAATTATTAGGGTTTATAAATAATGGAAGCCATGGAGGATGATTTAGGGTTTTAAGATTTTAATGGTTAAGTGTAAGTAATTAAGGATCTTTAATGGAGGTTTTAGGGTTATGTGTTTGTAAATTTAAATGGGTTTGGAAGGATGGAAGGTATGGAATAATGTACTAATAAATTGAAGGCTTAAAAGGGTCAAAGGTTTGTAAATTTTAAGGGGTTTTTAGTTAAGGAAATCATGGAAGGTGGCTAAGTGATTTCAATGGGGACATTGGGATGAATTTGGTGTTTGGAACCATGAAAAAAAAAAAAAATGGGAGTTATGGTTAAACTAATGGACCAAAATGTATTTCATGATGATTAAGGAAGGATGATTTAAATGTATGAGTTAAAATCCCTCATAGTTGGACTTATGTGTGTGTTTAAATTAATGGGGAATAGGTCATGATTAAAGGGGTCATTAATGGACTCAAAAAATGTATCAAGTGATGATCAAAATTGATGATTTAAATTGTATGATGTAAACCTCTTCATGGAAGGGCTTGTGATGGGTGCAAATGTGTAAATAGGCCAAAGAAAAAATGGGTGTTTGGTTAAGTAGAAAGGGCTGATTTTAATGAACCCATGACCCAATGTTAGGTCATGTTATAGGCCAAATTTGGAATTATGCATGTGTTAAATCAATGGAAATGAGGCTAAGTTAAGGGTTGATTTTTAATGATCTTGTAACATGGTTACGGATCATTAATGGACCTAAGTTGTGGATCAATTTTGGACTTAGGAAGGCATGAATGAATGAGTAATTGTTTATGTAAAAGGGGTAGTGGCAAAACCGTAATTAGTGGCCAAATTCAAGAATTCCATGGAAATTGATCATGGACTTAGGGGATCTAATGTAATAACCTTATAAGTGATTGATAAAGCCTAGGGTGGCCGAATTTTAAGACTTATGGGATTAAAAGGTTTAATAAATGATATGGGACCCACAAAACCTAAATAGTCACCGGTTTTTCATATGGGCTTAGAAATGGTTAAAACATGGACTAATGATGAATGTGTAATAAGGTACTGGACATCGCAGGCGGTGCACGATCGGCAACCGGGTTTATCGAACGGAAAACGAAAAAGGACGCGAGTCGGTATTCGGTAGGATTCCTACCTTTTTGTAAGCCATGGATTTGGGTGATGTTTTCTTTAATCTAGTTTGGAAATCATGTGGTTGTCTTTAAGATATGTTATGGATTATGTATCATGTGATGTTTACTCTAAATTATTTTGGAAATTATGTGAATGTTTATGATGGGTTTTGGATTAAATATTGTGGGATGTTTTCCCTTGGATTTAGTTGGTAATCTTGTAATTGCTTTAAGATGGGTTTTATTACTATTGAATTTCATATATTACATGGCAAATGGCATCTACATCTCATGCATGGCATGGGAGGCATATGACAGGGGAAGGATGAAATGAAACCGGAGTCCATGCTCCGTCGGGGCGACCGATAAACAAGCATGGGGACATTTCACATATGTATTATTGTACCTTGACGAGGCCTTACCGTCAAGGGGGATGTTGTATTTATTGTTATACCTTGATGATGATTCTTCCATCAAGGGGAATATTGTATTTATGTTTACGCCTTGACGAGGCCTTACCATCAAGGGGGATATGGCATCGGGATAGTAAGGATGATGGGTGGGATTCATAACACAGACACCCATGGCATGACATTCATTCTATGGCTTTTCGTTATGTATTATCTATCTGCTTTGTTATCACTAATCCATGTGTTAGCCCTACTCGGAGTCCTACTGGGCGCGTGGTCTAACGCCCTACTTCTACCCTAGCTGATGAGGCAGGAAATGCCGGAGCAGAAGGACGAGACGGGAGCCAAGTTAGGAGCTTTGGAAGGCGGACTAATTATTTTATTTAAGTTATTTTGAGGAATGTGTATTTGATGTAGTTTAATTTGTCGGAAATGTAATAATTGAGATTACTTACTATATTTTGGACATTATGGTTTTAAGGATGTTTGGTGATTGAATGAATGTAACTTCCCTGCTATCTAAGAATTTGTAGGTTAGGCTCTTTTATAATTTCCGCAATTAGTTTAAATGTTCCCCGATGCTTACTTCTACGTGTGAACCATTCTCCGTGGACTTCATTCCACGCACACGTAGGGTTGGCCAGTTAAGGGCTGGGCTTTAGAAGCTCGGACTTAACTCAGCGTCGTGACGTCCGCGCCCTTTGTCACTTTTATTAAAAAAAAAAAAAAAAATAGACTCTGATATTTCGGTGAAAAGGGGCGGGCGTTACAGTTGGTATCAGAGCGAATTCGGAAGAATGAATCTCTCGAAGTAAGATTTAAGACGGTTGCACGTCTCACTGACGGCTAAGAATCCCAACCGACCGACTCTTCGGAGTCCGCTGCAAGGGGGCCGGGTTAATTTACTTCGATTGACTCAAACGGAAGTGTTTAATCTGAGAACAACAATTGACGGAAAGGAATGATAGCAAGGGAAGAAAGATTCATTCTAGGAGAGATTTATTGAAACATAGCAAGATAGGGTTTACTTCCCCAGAAATGAGAAAACATCTAGGTTTTCCCCCAAATTGATGAAACAGTATTAGATTTATCAGACATAGTAAAGTAGGATGTACTTCCCCGGTATCCCCAATTTGAACAACAGACAATAGCAATTTAGAGATTCCCCCCCAGAAACAAAGGAAAAACAAGTGTGCTTATTTGGCAACTTTCCCCAAACCAAATACATTGTGATATACATAAGAAATTCCCCAAAACTGAGATTGGTTTTATTGGAAATTGCAGTTGATGATTTTTGGGTTCTATTGTATTCTATGAATACAGGTATATCAAATGAAGGGGAGTGTACGGAATTATGGGATAAGGGAACCCCTAACTGTCTCATAGATTTGGTGTCTGCTTCTAGCATAGCAGTTAGCCTGGACTTTCAGGAGGGACCTCCCGAGGAAGATAAAGAGAATTTAGCATCTCTTTCTGAAGAGAATGTGGAAGACTTTCTGATGATAAGATAGTCGGTAGGGGAATTGGAACCCAGTTATATGTGCGAGTTGTGTAACCAGGTTGGGCACAATTGCACATATTGTCCCTACCCTCTTGAAGTGGTATACCCGATTTGTGGACTACATGGACACGGGAAAGAGAGGACTAACCGTCCTTATATTGGAAAATAATTAATGATTTTGGGGTTTTTAAATGAAGGAAATAAGTGTGATATTAAATTGCACAAGCATGCTTGTATCGTGAGTGCATGTGAAGATACATGTGTTAAATTCTTGTTGTTGAGTGTATGAGGTGATGAAATGAGGAAAAACTAATAGTTATGATCATATTAATTGAGGAACGAGTATGTAAAAAAAAAAAAAAAATGTACAATGATGAAGTGCATGCATCAAATGAGGATAAGAGGCATGAACTTTTAATGTGGGGTATATGTTGCATATGCTTATGAGTAAGGTAAATGTGAATAAAAAGGGTGGGGAGTATTTGTTAATGTGATGAATGGGTATACTTGGGGGATGGTACAATGGCTTTTAGAAATGGTTTTTATATTGGTGATAACCCATGGTTTGATAATTTGTCATGACCAAGTGAAGAGATTATGTTATGACATATAATGGGTGATGATGTAAACGCTTTGTGAAGGGGTATAAGAGGTTCTCATGTGAACAAAGTGCCATTTGAGAGAGGTTGGATAAACAATGTACTAGAAAGAGACCGGAGTGCATGGGTTAACTTGCCACATGAAACTCGTGAGAAGATGATATTATGAGGAGAATGTGAAGGGTCTAGCTTGCAAAGACTAATATATTGTACGAAAAAAAAAAAAAAACTTGTATGTATAATGCAATTGCATTCTCCCAATGTGTTGTGGAGATTATGAACGAGTGATGATAGGCCTTGAAATGGGTTTATGGCCTTAAAAAGCATGAATGAATGATGGACCATGAACTTATGAAAATATTTTATTTAGTGATTGCATGAGGATTCCCTATGATGTTAATAAATTGTGAATTATCAATAGTTGCAATGAGTTTATATGATGTTACTTTGATAATTGGTGGTATGCAATAAATAGTCATTGAGGAACAAGGATGTGTTATAGACTATGTGTATGATGATGAATTGATAAAGTACAGTGAGTTGTGAATATGTAGTAGGCATGAAGAGGCCGTGATATGTTAATGTGTTTGGTTGGAAACCTAGGTGGGGCTGATGGATAATTCCAAATTTTAGGAATTTATGGATGGTCATGGATGGCCTTCAAATGTATTGGGATGACTTGCTTGGATGAGTAGGATTGTTATTTCAAAATCTCTAGGTGTATGTTGTAAATGGGTTAGGGTAACCTAATCATAATTAGGTTGAATCATTAGATCTTATTAATGTGTTATTTCTTATGTTACCTCAAGTTGTTGTTTGATGTGAATGGAGGTGAAAGATCTGGTTACACATGAATTGTGTTATTCGAAGATTGTGTGTGATTTCAATTCTACGTGGCCTGCTAATGAAGGAATATGAACCGTATGATGTGTTAACCATTGATAACGTAGGCATGTGGGTGGAATTTGGTGGTTGGTGAAATTGGTAATACTTGTGAATATTTTAGTGGTGAATGGGCACTATTTGACATAATCTAAGTAAGCTTAGATATATCACTGTTTTTATGGAATCTATGAAAATATGTGGAATAATCCAGAAGGGTAGGAAATTAGTATCTATATGATTTGGATTGATGTCGGGTATTGGTATTGTAGGAGTTATGAACAAAAAGGGTTAGTCACATAGTGGCTTATATGCAAATAAAGGTATGATTGCTTTTGAGAGATAGGCCTAAGGGAAAGGTTAAGAGTCTAGTGAAACTTGAATGGGAAGCTATGGGCGACTGCCGAGTGAGACTGATCACCTGACTCTGTAGTTGGCCGATGGAATTCAAGGAGGGTGAAGCTAGAAACCTAGTTAAAATAGAATCAACAATGGACTTGAGCATAGGCTTGTATTGGCAGACTAACTCGCACGGAGAGTAGACAAAAGAACGTATTGAAGGAGTACGTATGAGAAATGTCTTGGCAATAGATAAAGTGAAATAGAATACGTTAGTCTACATAAAAATCGCAAATGGATGCATGAGGAAAAGAGATAATACGAGGCAAAGTGAATTCTGCAAGAATGAAACTCATAGGTTGATATGAGTGGTGTTGATGTGAGTAAGAGATACTTGACACGATTGAACGGAACAACGAATAGACCCAGAAATGGAGGAGACTTGGACCAAGATGTCTACATGTGAGGTAGTATCGGAATTCGAGTTACGACCGGGATAGGGTCTTGTGTTCCGAGGTAGGATGGAGGTACCTAAGAGCTGTGGAAGGGAGTTTGTTGGTTGAGGCACACCAAACCAAGCTCTCTACCCATCCGGACAGTGCTAAGATGTGCAAGGATCTTAAGAGGCACTAATGGTGGCATGGACTTAAGAGAGGCAGAGTTTGTTACTCGCTACACTAACTTGTTGGCAGGAAAAGGCGGAACATCGGAAGCCACCGGGTTTACTCAAACCCTTACCAGTGCCGGAGTGGAAATGGGAGCATGTAGCCAGGAGCTTGTAATAGGGCTACTAAGGTCATCTAGGGGCAACGATGCAATATGGGTCGACGGTACATCCGAAATATTATCGGACTACATGCTGTACCCCGGACTATTGTGTCCGACAGAGATGGCCGATTCAGTAGCAGAGTATGGCAGAGCATGCAATCGGCTATGGGGACCGATGTGTTGACCAGCACAACGTTCCACCCATAGACTGATGGACAGTCGGAAAGGACAATACAGATATTGGAGGATATGCTGAGATCATGTATGCTGGATTTTAAGGGTGGATGGGAGGATTATTTGCCAGTGGTGGAGTTCTCTTACAATAATAGTTACCAGGCAAGCCTCCAGATGGCTTCGTTCGAGGCCTTATACGGCAGACCATGTAGATCACCAGTGTATTGGACAGAAGCTGGTGAGCCTGCGCTAATTGGACCGGAATTGGTTGCAGAGACCACATCATAGGTCAAATTGATACGGCAACATCTACTCACTGCACAGAACCGTCAGAAGAGTTACGCCAACAAGAGGATAAGGTTCCTCGAATTTGAGGTGGGAGACTTGGTGTTTTTGAAAGTCTCACCACGGAAGGGACACATGAGATTCGGAAATAAGGGGAAACTGTCACCTAGATGGTGGGGCCGTTTCCAATCCTAAGAGGGTGGGGGAGGTAGCTTATTAGTTGGCGCTCCCTCCGCAGTTATCCTCTTCACATGATGTGTTTCATGTGTCCATGTTGAGGAGGTACAACCCTGACCCTTCACAGGTGTTGAACGTACAAGACGTCGATGTACAAAACGACGTGATGTATGTGGAGAAACCGATCAGAGTGATCGGGAGCGAACAAAAGGTACTGCGGAACTGCGCTATTCAGTTCGTCAAGGTGGTATGGGAACGACGTGGCAATGAAGAGACCACTTGGGAACTGGAATCAGAAATGAGAGCCGCTCATCCAGAACTATTTGTGTGAGATGTTTTGAACCTCTACTTCGCTCGAATTTTCGGGACGAAATTTTAAAAGAGGATTGTATTGTAAGGGCCCGAAAATTTAAATTAATAAAAAAAAAAAAGTGGATATAAGTTATTTTAGTGATGGAAATTGGAAAATTGGTGAAGTAAAGAGTAAATGGGCCAAAAAATTTGGACAAAGGCCCAAGTATGGCCCAATGGACTATGGAGTTGATTTAAATTCATTTAAAGGGGCAATGAGGGTTAAATGGGTCAGAATGGTCAAATTGGGTCACATACCCATTTGGGACCCGATGGGTCAAAGTAGTTGAGCTCTAAGGTAAATGGCTAGATGGAAATGTAATTGGGCCATGGGCCCAATGGTGATCCATTTAGGGGTATTCAATGAAATTAAATCACCTAAGTTAAGTTAAAAATTAAACCAAGGTGGTGTGGCCAAGTGGGACCCACTCCACCTCATCAAGTGAGGTGGCGTGTGGGCCAATGATTGGTGGGGCCGGCCACCATGGTTGAATTGGTCAACCATGGGTGTATGTATGAAGGCAAATTTAAGTAGATGGGATTAAGTTAAAGTGGGAATTAATTAACTTAACCTAATGATTCAATTAATTAATTAGTTAATTAAGCTAAGTTAAAGAATGGGTCAAATGGGAAGACAAACAATCCATTTCAAACATGAAAAAACGTTGGCTAGTGTTGGTTGGGTCAAAAAGCATGAAAATATCTTAGGCTTGGTTGGTGGGAAATTTATGTTAAAGTGTAAAGTAAGCTACCTTGGGATAAGATGGGGTTTCCATCTTATCCCATTCTCAATTTTACTTACTCCATCTCTCCCACACCACCGTCCCTCATCTCTAAGGAAAGAGAAGTAGAAAAATTAAGGAAGAAGAAGAAGAAAAGCTTGGAAGAAAAGAGAGGAGGAAGTTGTAAGTTTGGCCATCCCTTTAAGATCAAACTATAGAATCCTATTTTCTCATCTCCATCCTCTCCTCTCTCTCTCTCTCTCTCTCAAATTAAGCCCTACTATGGCCAATCCTAAGTTAGGAGGGTTTCACCATTGATCAACCATCTTGGCCTACCAAAGATCAAGAGGAAGGAGAAAGGAGGCCAAGGAGTCCGACGGGAGTGGCGGAAGTCGGAGGAGGCATCGGATTGTAAGTATTTTTTTTTTAAACAAGAAATTTTGGATTTTTTTAGGGTTTAAGATTTGGGATTCAATTTGTAAATTTAATGGTATCCAAATGATTTTATGCCTTTGATTTCAAATCCATCAATTGAAGGATGGAAAGTGGACAAAACCCTAATGGATAAATTAGGGTTAGTTTAAGGAAACATAAATGGATTAAGGAATGTAATGTAATTAAGTTATTAAGCATGGAATTATGTGGAATTGGAAAGGAATTGTAATGGGATTTTTAGGTTTAAAATCATGGAAGAATGATTTGGAATTTTGGGGTTTTAATGATTAAATGTGGTGATAATTTTAAAGGGGTTTAAATGAAGAAATGCATGGGAGATGTGAATAATGGTAATGACCTCAAAATGGTAGGTGTTTAAGTGGAATTATTAGGGTTTATAAATAATGGAAAGCCATGGAGGATGATTTAGGGTTTTAAGATTTTAATGGTTAAGTGTAAGTAATTAAAGATCTTTAATGGAGGTTTTAGGGTTAGTGTTTGTAAATTTAAATGGGTTTGGAAGGATGGAAGGTATGGAATAATGTACTAATAAATTGAAGGCTTAAAAGGGGTCAAAGGTTTGTAAATTTTAAGGGGTTTTTAGTTAAGGAAATCATGGAAGGTGGCTAAGTGATTTCAATGGGGACATTGGGATGAATTTGGTGTTTTGGAACCATGAAAAAAAAAAAAATGGGAGTTATGGTTAAACTAATGGACCAAAATGTATTTCATGATGATTAAGGAAGGATGATTTAAATGTATGAGTTAAAATCCCTCATAGTTGGACTTATGTGTGTGTTTAAATTAATGGGGAATAGGTCATGATTAAAGGGGTCATTAATGGACTCAAAATGTATCAAGTGATGATCAAAATTGATGATTTAAATTGTATGATGTAAACCTCTTCATGGAAGGGCTTGTGATGGGTGCAAATGTGTAAATAGGCCAAAGAAAAAATGGGTGTTTGGTTAAGTAGAAAGGGCTGATTTTTAATGAACCCATGACCCAATGTTAGGTCATGTTATAGGCCAAATTTGGAATTATGCATGTGTTAAATCAATGGAAATGAGGCTAAGTTAAGGGTTGATTTTTAATGATCTTGTAACATGGTTACGGATCATTAATGGACCTAAGTTGTGGATCAATTTTGGACTTAGGAAGGCATGAATGAATGAGTAATTGTTTATGTAAAAGGGGTAGTGGCAAAACCGTAATTAGTGGCCAAATTCAAGAATTCCATGGAAATTGATCATGGACTTAGGGGATCTAATGTAATAACCTTATAAGTGATTGATAAAGCCTAGGGTGGCCGAATTTTAAACTTATGGGATTAAAAGGTTTAATAAATGATATGGGCCCCACAAAACCTAAATAGTCACCGGTTTTTCATAGGGGCTTAGAAATGGTTAAAACATGGACTAATGATGAATGTGTATAGGTACTGGACATCGCAGGCGGTGCGCGGTCGGCAACCGGGTTTATCGACGGAAAACGAAAAAGGACGCGAGTCGGTATTCGGTAGGATTCCTACCTTTTTGTAAGCCAATGGATTTGGGGTGATTGTTTTCTTTAATCTAGTTTGGAAATCATGTGGGTTGTGCTTTAAGATATGTTATGGATTATGTATCATGTGATGTTTTACCTCTAATTATGTGGGAAATTATGTGAATGCTGATGCTGGGTTTGTGGATAAATATTGTGGGATGTTTCCCTTGGATTTAGTGGTATCTTGGTAAGCTTGCTTGTACGATGGAGTTTTATTGACTATTGAATTTCATATATTACATGGCTAAAGGCATCTACATCTCATGCATAGCATGGGAGGCATATGACAAGGGGAAGGATGAATGAAACCGAGAGTCCATGCTCCGTCGGGGCGACCGATAAACAAGCATGGGGACATTCACATATGTATTATTGTACCTTGACGAGGCCTTACCGTCAAGGGGGATGTTGTATTTATTGTTATACCTTGATGATGATTCTTCCATCAAGGGGAATATTGTATTTATGTTTACGCCTTACGAGGCCTTACCGTCAAGGGGGATATGGCATCGGGATAGTAAGGGATGAGGGTGGGATTCATAACCAGACACCCATGGCATGACATTCATTCTATGGCTTTTCGTTATGTATTATCTATCTGCTTTGTATCACTAATCCATGTGTTAGCCCTACTCGGAGGTCCTACTGGGCGCGTGGTCTAACGCCCTACTTCTACCCTAGCTGATGACGCAGGAAAGCCGGAGCAGAAGGACGAGACGGGAGCCAAGTTAGGAGCTTTGGAAGGCGGACTAATTATTTTATTTAAGTGATTTTGAGGAATGTGTATTTGATGTAGTTTTAATTGTCGGAAATGTAATAATTGAGATTACTTACTATATTTGGACATTATGGTTTTAAGGATGTTTGGTGATTGAATGAATGTAACTTCCCTGCTATCTAAGAATTTGTAGGTTAGGCTCTTTTATAATTTCCGCAATTAGTTTAAATGTTCCCCGATGCTTACTTCTACGTGTGAACCATTCTCCGTGGACTTCATTCCACGCACACGTAGGGTTGGCCAGTTAAGGGCTGGGCTTTAGAAGCTCGGACTTAACTCGCGTCGTGACGTCCGCGCCCTTTGTCACTTTTATTAAAAAAAAAAAAAATAGACTCTGATATTTCGGTGTGAAAAGGGCGGGCGTTACAGAGGATACTTGTTCTTGATGGTCATTTGATTCAATCTCTTATAATCTATGAACATTCTTAGTGAGCCATCCTTTTTCTTGACAAACAACACAGCTCCCCATGAAGAAGTACTGTGTCGAATGTGTAACACCCCAATTTCTCAATAATATGAATATTTACGAAAATCCACTGGATTAGTGAATTTAATAAATGTATTTGTAAATGAGAAAATGGTGGGGCCCATTGTTCAAATTAAGACCCTATGAACATATTATAAGGGTCAATTATCATGAATGGGTAATGAACATCAAATTGGGTCAATATGGTTAATTGGGTCAAAGGACCCAATTGGGACCCAATGGGTCATAATGGATTGTTTGACCATTGGGTGAGCCCAAATTTAATGGGGTTAAGCTGAAATGATTGGAAACTAAATGGAGCATAAATGGGTAGGCTTGAGGTACATATGAAAATCACATGCAAATGGCTAAAACAACCCATAATTGGGTCATGGCGTCAATTGGGTCATTAAGCAAAAAGGGGTCCCAATGGGTCGAATTGACCATGTGGACCATGGTTGACCGTGTGGACCTCAAGTAAGTTCAAATATGAGTTAAATCAGGTTGAGTTGGGACTGAAGTGAGTTGGATTTGAATTAAATGGTTGAGTTGACTCAAGTGCATTAAATGAATGGCATTTAATGTGGTGAGTTGAGCTAATGAGTTGGGTGAGCCAAATTGGAAATCAAAGAGGCCTTAAATTCCAAGTGAGTCAAATGGGATATGAGGAGTCGCCATGGTCTTAAACACCACAACACAAGTCCCACACGTTGCGTACTTGTGGAGTGGGTTTCCAATGCAAAAGGTTTAATGAAATGGATAAAAATCTCATGGGAATTGGGAGGGTTTCCATCTCATATGGAAACCCAAGGTTCCAACGTTGGGAGTGCCAAGAGATGTCTTGGTTGTGCCAAATGACTCCTTGGTTAAACCAAAAGTTATGAGGGTGAATGAGAGGCCTTATGGGCTGATTGGCAAGATGGAAACACACCCCATTTGGCCGAATTTGTCATTGCAAAAGCTTAGAATTTCATCTCTCTCCCTCTCTCAAGAACATACCCCCCTTGGCCGAATTATACCTTAGTATTTTCACCATTGATTCAAGCTTTTAATCAGCTGAGACTAAGGAAGAAAAGAAGAAGAAAGCAAGAGGGAAGAAAGCAAGGATCATCAAAGGCAAGAGGAGAGGCTTAAAAAATTGATAAGTACTCCATGGAATTTTTATTGAAAATTGGTTAAATGGAACATGATTTGGCCATGGGATGGCCGAATCTACTAAGGGTTTAGAGTATGTATATTGATGTTTAAAAGATAGAAAACATGGACCATAGGGTTCGGCCACATTGGATGGCCGAACCCCATGAAATATTATGGTTATGTTAATGGTTTTGTAAGTTAAAACCATGCAAAATGATAGACTGTTTTGGCTGTTTTAATTGGACCTAAGATACAAGTTGAAAGGGTTTTTAAATCATGGATTTGGATGTCATGATTTGGCCATGGAATGGCCGAATTCATCAAGGACTTAAACCATGGTTAAAGGTTGTTTAAATGGAAAACATGTACCATTGGGTTCAGCCACCTTAGATGGCCGAACCCCATGAAATTCATTTGGTTAGGTTGATGGTTTTGAAAGCTACAAACCATGCAAAACCATGGAGGTTGGTACATGGTTTGATGAGGCAAAGTAATTGTTAAAAAGGTTTGAATTATAGGCCATAGGGTTCGGCCAATTGGGATGGCCGAACCCCATGAAATGTATGATATTTTTATGGTAATTTGTGATGGTTTTTAAGAGATAAAAACCATACAAAATTATGGGGTTTTTATGTGATTTAAATGGAGATAAGCTTACTGTTTTGGTTAGTCATTGGATGGCTGAACCATGTGGTAATCATAGCCAAAAGTATGTATGAATGTTGGAATCATTAAACCAAAGAGAACCATAGGGTTCGGTCATGAGTATGGCCAAACCCATGGACTGTTTTCATGGGGTAATTGGATTAAGATCATGTTGGAATTTATGTCTTGTGTTATGATTTTGTGTTAAGAATCATCTATGCTTAGTTATAAATATAAATTGATCAACTATGATAAATGGTGAAATATGGGATAAAATCCATAGGATGAGGTTCGGCCATGTAGTATGGCCGAACCCCATCAATGATTATTTGATGGACTTAGGCTAAGTTATAATGTAATTGGAGATGGTGAATGAAGGGCCAAATCAAATGGTGAGGTTAGGCCAAGTAGTATGGCCGAACCCCACTAAGGTGGATTGGTTATATGACTTTGATTATTAAGGAAAAAAACAAGGCTTAGCCTAGTGGCATTATGGTAAATATGTATGAAAAGAGCAAAGGACTTAAAAGAGGGGCTCTAACCAAAATTGTGAGGTTCGGCCATGTGGTATGGCCGAACCCCACCAAGTTATGGTTGGTAGATTAAGGTTTGTAAATAAAGTTATTTGGATGGTGTTGATCCAAAACAAATGGAGGACAAATTCAAAGTGGGTGAGGTTCGGCCATGGGGCATGGCCGAACCCCACAAGGTGGTTTTTGG
>JAAGOE010000277.1:0-29449 GCA_013350335.1 Chimonanthus salicifolius
CGGTAATACCCAACCCAAGTTAGGGATTAATTATGACTAATTGTAATTAACTAGGGATTAATCATGTAATGATTATACCGTTAAGTGGGATTTGTGATTTGTTAATCATGGAGATTATGGAGTGTGCTTTCCAAAAATCCATAGTTTGACCAAATCCAAGTCCAGTAGCTCTTTGGTCAACTCGTTAAAGTTTGAATGACAAAACTGTAAATATCTGACTTTAGCCCTTTGTGTCCTCCAAGTTATTTTTATTTGGAGAACCTCTCATTTGAAGTGTTTAAAGTTCCAATTCACACCCATTCAATGAGTTTTGAATTCTGGATCTAACGAATTTTTCGATAACCAGAGATGTAGCCTCATTAATCTGTGGGGGATCCCTATTTATAAAAAGCCTAATTTTAAAGTATTTATGATAGTCAAACTCCTTCGAGCTTTAAGACTTTTTCATGAGACAAATTTTACTAACTTAACTGTGAAGTCATATTTTATCCAAGAGATAATTCAAATCTTTGTAAATTTGCTAGAAACGTCTTTTTCAATTAAATCGTCAGAATTTCAATGTGTATTTCTCTACTGATTGTTGATGGTTTGACCAATTTTTAGTACTCAACCTATCAAACTGGTTAGATTAATTTAGTAGGACCTCCTTTATACCCAAATTATGAAAAATAAAAATAAAAAATAAAAATATAATAAGACAAAATATGAAAAAGATAAGAGAAAGGATAAATTCTCATACATTGCATTGTTACGTTGGTTTTGGCTTTCTTGCCAACCAAGTTATTTAATTTATAAAAGGGGATGGACCCCTCTCTCATGTATTTGTTTTTTTCTTTTTCTCTTTCTCTTTCACAAGTTTTGTTCTTCATTTTTAACCTTTGTTCAGTAACAGAAGGTTTTTGGGTTTTTCGTGGGTTTCAAGGAGTGATCAAATCTCGGTGGAATCTCGTGCAGGGACGGTATCAAAATTTTCCTTTTCTCAATTTTAAGAACTCCGGGAAAGACTAGAAGTAAAAAAAGGATAGAGATGGGCTCTAAAAATGGGTTTTTAGAAATCTAGGGGAAAATGACCCTTTAGCTTAATTCTTGAGTTACACCTCTAAAATCCATTTTGGTTCGTGTCAAAACCATGATTTTTTTTAAAAAAAGCTAAAAAGGGGATAATACTAACCCCATCTGACTTTGTGTGGTTATTTTCTGCAATGGGTGTTTACATTTCTGTACTAAACCCTCTAGGCTAAATTCTTTATCTGTGACGATTCTTGTTCTCTCTGTGGTGCTATCTGTGACAAATCTTGGTCGCCCGGTGGTATGTGAGTTGGGTACTAAGTAATTTCATTTACTTTATTGTCTTTATATACTCAAGGCTGGACTTGCAATGCTCTCTAGGCGCTGGAGAAATACGAGACGAGGCACTGAGTGCTTTCATTTTCTTTTTATTGAGCATTTTCGATGGCTAAATTCGCTGACATAATCTAATGTGTACTAGAACGAACTTAGTGGACTCACAACCATAACCCTTTTTTCTTATGGAAATAAATAATGGGGTTCCGAGATATTTCATGTGTATTTGACTTAAAGCCAAAATTTACTAGTTTAACTTATTTTTGACATATTTCTAGAAAAAACTAACCAGACTAAGGTGAAAAGACTCAACTTGGTAGTCATTTTGGGCTTATGTTGGAAACTACTAAACTCTAGGACGAAAATGGGACCAATGGACATAATATAAATAGAAAATACTAAGTGGGACCAGAATTTGAGACTTGACATGTTTACATTTAAGGGACATAATTTTGTTCTAATTATTAGAATGTAAGCATGAAAAAGTGTCAAGGAGCCGAGGCCTATTAGTCTAAAACGCAGTATGGGATCCATTTAGGCGTCTAGAGGTTAATAGGTCTAATGAATTGGATGAAGGCACGAGGCTTAGTAGTCAATTCAAATTATTAGATATGTGGTATATTGTGGTACTGAGTTTTGTGCAGGAATTGCAATTATATGTTCCGGGTCTTGAGACCGGAGCTGCAAAACCAGGTGATGGTAGGTTACGTGAGAAACTGCTTTCACGTACATTGTGGAGTCCTCCTTCAACTAAACTTAATGCATTTTGAGATGTGTGTATGGGCCAATATCTCAAAAAAAAAACATTATGATTTTTGGGATGTGTGTATGGGTGCACATTTCAAAGACATAGTTAGTTGTGGGAAGGTGGTTGTTGGGTTAGGTCGTAAGGTTGAAATTGACCATAGGGTCGTATATGAAGGATGGTATTCTCCAGTGTAAGACCCTATGTATAAGGGCACATGGAGTGGATTGGTATGTGGTTTATAAATTGTTCACCAGTAGTGAGAAGTTATGTGATTTGTAAATTGTCCCCAGGTAGTGGAAAGTTAAGTAGTTTGTGAACTGTCCTCGGTTGTGGGAAGTTATTAGTGTTGGTAGGTGGGAATTTGCCTTCACACAGATGACTGTTGAATATAATTGACGTTGAGTCAAATTTGGGTAGGGAGTTGTAATGCCACTTGCAAGTTGTTGCATCTTGACTGTGTCGGGACTTGAAGCATTCGAGACTTGGTGGGAACCTCGACGCTGCTTGGTGGACACCTCGGCTTAAAATGAGCCTTAGTGGGAACCCTCAACTTGAAATGAGACTTAGTGGGAACCTCGATCTAAAATGAGATTTGTGGAAAACCTCAATTTGGAAAGGTGTGAAGGGCAGGCAATGTCTGATGGAGGTAAGGAACCCATGGTGTGGTTAAATCATAGTTAACTTAGTGTTTTGATACTGGACATATTACCAATGTTATCAGAACCGGACCGTGTACCGAGCCATCTTTGAGGAGTTCAGGGTTCAACCGGTTCGACCACGGTTAAAGCCGGTAAAAGCCGGTCAAAGCTGATCAAGTATTAAAATAATATAAATATTATATATAATATTAATAAGACATATTTACCAATAATTAATATAAGTATTAAAAATAACATTCAAAACTCTGAGTAATATATCAAAACGTGAAATATATGGGATAGAAATAATAATAAACTTTATATTTCAAATATACAATTTTTTAAGGGGAAAATTAAAAAAAAAAAATAAAAAAATAAAAAAAATTTAATAATGAACCTGCAGATTCACGGTTTCATGTCAAAACCGCATAAAACCACGGTTTTGACCGGTTTTATGAGGTTTTGACCGCCAACCGGTTTTAGTGTGAACCGAACCTCATATACAGCGGTCACTGCTAAACCGCCGATTCAGTCGCGGTTCGGTCCGGTTCTGATAACACTGCATATTACAACTACATTGGTATATAATATATATATATATATATAATATAATATATATATAATATATGTATATATTGTGAATCTGTTGGTTATCTTGAATTCTATTCACTGGGTTGTTAGCGCACATCCCTTACAATGTATGGTATGAACCTAGGGAGGGAATGGAGGAACTCTTAGTGTAACGCCCCGACCCAGAAGTGGGCCTGAGCGCTACTGACTAATATTTTTTTTTTTTGGTGAAATAACCTCAATCACTACTAAGTGGGTTGGGTCAAAAGTTAGTCACAGAAATAATTGTCACACACGCTCTCAATATGTGGACTCAAACATATACCTATATCTACCCACTTACAAGCATATATCATACAAACAAGTATTTCCATAACCAACTATCCTCTACTCATATCAGAGTAACGGCGGATCATAGTGGTTCATACATATCATAACACAATAAGTACCACATGCGGTACTTTACAAAAACATATGGTTCAAAAGAACCAAAGTCAACAATAAAGAAATTCCCATTCGTCGGAATCCCAAGAAACCGCAACAGCTTATCTATCCTAAGCTTGATATGGAGGTTCCTCCTCCTCGGGTATATCTCCTGAAATGTGGAGTTGTGTGAGGTAACTAGCCCAGCTGAAATAACATAACAATACAATGTACATAATATCAGGTTAGCAAAATCAACATTTTCAACATAATAGTTTCAATCCTGTCCAAAATTTCATCATAATTCCATAACTGCTGACATCCGCCGTACCACCTAGACACTACACTGAGACTATAAGTATTAAGTCCCGACACGGTCAAAATACAAATCTTTCAAGTACATCTCCGACACACTTGGGCCTTTACTGACACACCTGGGCCACTAGACCCAAAGCCGACCAGCCGAGGTTGATAATAGTTCAGTAGTTTAAGGGTACGTAGAAGCAGTACTCAACATCATCATAGCTCATAAGCATTTCATCATCATAATCTCAATATACGATAAATATCATAAAATATCAATATGCATTTTTCACAATAATGCATCATGTCTAGGCATATAAGTTGTGTTCATTAAATCTGATCCTTAAAACCACTCATTGCACTAGATCCTCACAACCCGATTACTCTTACTGCAATTGTTAAGTCTCCTCACCGAAAATGTGGGTATCGAAGTATCTATCAAACATTGCAAACAGATATACAAGCAATAGTCAGTCAATATATCTAGATACAATGCAATACATACCTTACTAGTATTAAATCTTTCATCCTATTTTCCGGAAAACTCTAGGGGAATGGATTTGAGTCTCCTATTTAGTTACCACACTATTTTAAATTACATAATCAGCAATATATAGTAGGGTGCTCAGGCCACTTCTCATATTGTCTTCTAGACATGACCATGTTGATGTATTGAGTTAGGCCTAGAGATTAAGATGCTCAGGCCACTACTCTATAGCTAGTTTGGCTTAAAGGTCACTCAGTGCCCGAACCATTCTTTTCTACCGAGCAGCGGAGTTAATCCCTCAGCTAATGATAGCTATCGGGCTGAGTCAGCCATAGATAGAGAGGTGTCGGCCTGGAAGTGATACAATATAATAAATATATATATATGTATATATATATAGATATAGTATGATATAGTATATGTATATGTATATATATGTATATGTAAGGTATATGTATATATATGTATGTCTCGTTATGTATATATATGTATGTATATGTATATGTATATATGTATATTATATGTAGTATATATTTATGATATGTATATATATGTATATATCTATCTATATATATGTATATGTATATATATATATATATATATATAATATGTATGTATGTATGTATGTATATACACACACACCAAGGAAAAGGGGTTAGTATCACTTTAATTATCAAAATGGATATAATATCACATAAAAACCTAGGATCTAAATCATTAAATCCTAATTTAAACAAGTTTCACAAATCAAAACTGGGCTCCTTGGAACATGTCTTGAAACCAGGTACTGTGGCTTCGGACCTTCCGAGCCACTGCCTAAAACTGGGTTTACAGAACCTTCAGAACATGTGTTCTATCCTTCAGAACTTCCGAGCGAGGTCTCAGAACTTCCGAGGGTGTTTCCGAACAGAAATCAGCAAAACGAAAAACCAGTGAGTCTGTGTGTCTCGGAACCTGTGATGGAAGCTCGGAACTTCCGAACAATTCGGCTCTTCCGAACAGTTTCGGAACATCTCGGCTAGCAGAGGCAGAAGAAATGTTTGGCCTCTGGACACTTCGAAACCCCGGACCGAAGTTCGAAACTTCCGAAGTGTTGGCTTCGGACCTTCTGAGACTCGTCTTCTTCCTCTGTCATCAGCAACAGACAGAGACGGAAAACGACTATGTGAAATACGAATAAAAAAACAATGGATTTTCTGGGTTCGTTTTTCACATCTAATAAGTCAGATGGACTCCTTAGTGAGTCCTCTTCACAAAGGGAATAAATTGAACATCTTATACTTATAAAAAATACTAGATTTTAAGAGTACAAATAGAGAAACACATAAAAATCTAAGTTTTCCATAAAACTTCAAATCCATTTTTAACACTCAAAACTTAACCAAATTCACTTCTGTTTGATTCTAAATTGGTTAGAATTTGAAAACAAACATAATGGTTACCTTCGCTTCCACTCTTGGGTAGAAATCCAGAGATTTGAAAAATCTTCCACTTCAAGCTACGGTAAAATTTTGAAAAACAGAGAGGGAGGTTGGTTTTGATTTTTAACTGGTTTGATTTCATAGTGGGTTAAATCCAGCTGGGATAGGGTAGAATTATAAACCCTCCAGCATGGCTAGGTGAAGGATACCTCACCTGCAACCCACGGGCGATTGCTTGAGTCGACACCAGCTTCCGGCCACGTAGAGGTGTAATAATTGAAGAATTTTATAAAAAAGTTCTTCCAGCATATTTTGCAAATAAGTCCATTTTCATTTTAATTAACATTTTACTAATTACATGGTTTATTTAACTTAATTAATTTAATCCAACTTAACAAAAATGTTGGGTTTTATAAACTCTACTCATCATAAAAATTTTGGAGATCTATATTTTAACCAAAATCATAGATTTAAACAAAATTCACATTTTGTAACTATTTAATTAATTTAACTTGTATTTATAAAAGGGTTTAAAATCTTTATTTCAATATTTGAAGAAATAAAACAGTGAGTTATGAAAAGGTCTAAAATCACATATTTTTCTCAAAATTTTCTCATTTCTAAAATTGTTTAATAAAAATTATTTCTTCACTTTCAGGATCTTTTCGGGTAGTTTCAATAATATTTTCTGAAATAATATACTAGTGTACTTATAAATCAAAATCCTTAATTAAAGAAATCAATATTACTCAACAATAATGAAATAATTACATAAATAGTAAAAATAACATTGATAAGTGGTAAATTACCATTTTGCCCTTCCAAGCAGATGAGTTGGGTCATTGAGCTTTCAAGCTCTGACTGGACCAAATCTGGCTTTTCATAAAGCCCTAACCATAATCTTTAAGATTAACTCGGTTAAAATATGATTTAACATAATGATTAAGCCTAATTCGGGTCAGGGTATTACACCTAGTGCCTCGTTAGGAGGTGGAAAATGGATTCTTATATATATATATATATATATATATATATATATATATATATATTCCCGTGGATGGAAGGAAACTGAAATCTTGCTTATTTTCATAACTTTGTAATAAACATGTCATCTATGGTGTGAAAGTGTATGCATGTATAAACCATTGTGCTTCTGTTAGCTACTTTGATATATTGTATTATATATTTGTGTGTTACGTGATTTTCGGGTGTAGAAATGTGGAGGTTTGGATGAAAAATGGAAAAACTTGGAAAAACAATGTCATTTTCGAGGGCCTCGAGCTAAAGGAGAGAAGATGATTGATTGGAAAAGGTTGGGTTTTGGAATTTTTTTGAAACATCTCACTGGGTTGGATGGATTTTTGGATAAATTCATGGTACGTGTATGAATCCCCACCTTGCGAGCATGTGTGACATTTGCTATGGACCTTGGTTAAACCACTTCGAAGTCCGTAGACTAAGTGGAGCCCAGAAGAGACTATGTTAGGTTGTCGAGGGACTTGAGGGGTGTCGAGGGGCTCGACAAGAGAGCAAGACTAAAATATAGACTTGATTACAGACCGAGGGGCTCGGCGAACCTCGAGGGCCTCAACAACCAGAACTCCTCTCAGGTCGAGGGGCTCGACAATCTCGAGATGCTCGACGCTGACAAGGAGGGTTGGTAGAGTTTGGGATCTTTTGTGATTGGTTGGTTACCCGATATGATGGGTCGACCTAGAAGCCACATAAGCATGTGTGATCATTTCTATGGGCTTAGATGGATTCTTTTAAAGGCTCATTGAGTTGGTTGAAGTGGTAAAAAAAAAAATATTTGTGTTTCGAACCCACATCAGGGTCGAGGTGTGACATCAACATGTGTAATGAGAGTAACACATACATCACATACTATCAAACATACACTATATACAATCATATGGATACACTGAATTGAGTATTCTATTTGATCAAATGTTATCCCGTTTCTTCATTCTAATTATCACTAAGGTCCAATTTATTGATAAAGATTGTGTTATCCCACTCAACAACTCATCGACTCACTTAATTGAAAATTCCATTTGTTTGAGTCAAATTTGAATTGGATGGATTGGATTTTTTTTCAAGTTTTTGAATTAATTGTTTCTTGTACAATAAAATGAAAATCATATCAATAGAAGTTAATTTCGAGAAAGGCAACACACGCTTCTTTCCCTGAGCCATTCTTTAGAGTTTAGACGCTTTCTTTGACTCTTTACTGTTCAATGTACCAGTCAACGATGGATGCTGATTTATTGAAAAGAAAAGCAGAGCAAACAAACAAACAATAAAAGCTTCAGGTCATATCTTTCTTTTGGCTTTAAATTAAAAAAAATGGAAGCCCCTCAACCGCGTTAGTGGGCCCAAAATCTCTCAAAATCCTTTTTCATCCTTTTATTACTTCGAAGTTCAAGACTCCACAAGCAGTGTGTAACTTGCCAAGTCTTTTGATCTTTCCAGGAAAGTGTAAACCATTTCTGTTTGTTTAGAACTCTATAAAAGAGGTCTTCTGGGAAGACATACATACAATCAAATTACCTTACAAACAAGAACTCAAGCACTTAAGTAGTGTGGCCGGCAACATCCAAGCAACCCATCTCCTCCACCAATCTTGTCTTGCCGGAAAAAGAAGTCTTTTATTTCTTTTCCTATCGACTACAAATCAGAGAGGATGAAGGTAATAGCCACATATATGCAGTACCGTTCTTCTCCTCGTTAATCCTCTCCATTTCATTGACGAAATTTCACTGTAAATTGATGTTATGAAATTTCAATTTGGGGTGCGTTTATGTAACTTATTTTTTTATTACAGCAAAAGCTGGTGGTAAGGTTGCCAATGGCCGATGCAAAGACCCGATCCAAAGCCTTGAAAATCGCAGTTGGAGTAGAAGGTAAGCCATATTTCTTTGTGACAGGGAACTTGTTGCTGGCTTTACCATTATTTTTTTTTTCTAATTCAGTCATGAGTTCGGAAGCATGGTTGTATTTGTCAGTGGCCATGCTAATTTAACTCACTGAGTCAGATTAGAAAGAGTTGAATAAGCATCTTACTGTCATTTTGCTAAGTTACTTTCTATTGGGAGACTCAGCCCAAATCACACTACCTTCGAGACATTTCCTGAGGTAATTTTGCTTTTGCAGGTGTGCTATCAGCTGCTATAGAGGGAAATGACAAGGATCAGGTTGTCATCGTTGGTGAGGGAGTAGATTCGATACACTTGACGAGGCAACTGAGAAAGCGCTTGGGTACTGCAGATTTGGTCAGCGTAGCACCGATGGATGAGAAGAAGAAGGAGCCGGAGAAGAAGCCGGAGCCAATTCAGGTGGTCTTGCCTTATCAGTACCATACCATGGCGCCTCAACATTTTATATACGAGCAGCCCCGTGATTACAACCAAGATGGTTGCTCTATCATGTGATGGACAACTCAAGGACACAGGATTGAGTTTGCGGTGAAGCGGGTAGAATGTTCTGATTCAATTCTGTTCATATCTGAACAATCATTCAGACCAGCAAATTTCAGGAACCATTCTTGAATTTAGAGTTTGGAGATAGCATGTTTGCCTGGTTGACGAAAGGGTTTGATTGAATATATGTCATGTATTCTATCTGAATGTATTGATTATTAATTAAGAAGAGAAGGTTTTTTTGGACAACAATTCATGGCACCAATACACTTGTTTGTTAACAGGGCCCACTACTCTGGTTGTCTAAGTTAGCCGCCCGATAAGCCCAGTACTCTATCGAAAATACTAAGCCATTTGAGTTGACTTTTGTGGGCCGCAACTGGATATCATCCTAGGCCTTGTTGAGATAGAAAGATAGCATACATTCAGCCTACGACTAGGCAAGGAAATAGATCCTGAACCAAATGTTTAGCTCTTTGTAATAGTGCTACCAATCAAATGGTAATATATGGATTTCTACAGAAAATTATCAGTAGTCCATGTTAAAATGCAGCATTTAACTTGAGTGAAATTGTGATTTTATGGAGTCGATGAACGTTGTCACTCTATTAAAATCCAATTTAGATTCCCAAAACTAATTCTCTTTTGTTTAAGTCTTAGTCGAGAGTTTACGTAAGAAGTTCATTGCTAATCTCTGCCTTGGGTGAAAGCAGAGCACCCTAAAAGTACTAAGCTGGACAGTTGGTTTAATTTTATAAATTTTGTTAGTCATTTAAAACAATGCAATGAAATTAATAGTTAAAATAAATTAATACTAATTGTTACTGTAGATGTCAATTGCAAAGTCACAAAGTAGAGGTCTAAATATTGGTGTTTTGGTCATTTCAAAAAAATGGAAATCGTTAGTTCGAATCCCATTTCACTCCATCCCAAATAATCACTACGATAGATTGACTTGATATATATGTCGGTAACTACGATTGTACACACTCTGAAAATGCTCTAAGAGACCTTACACACTTATACAAAAAAAAAATGCTCAACCCTAGGCAGCGACTTCCATACGACAATACCTCTCAAGGCCTGTTTTTGGCCTGGGATACTCCCAATTTCAAATCTCCTACCATGCTCTTATACGTTCCCTAAGCGTGAATCTGTGTTCGAGCAATATAGTTTTGATTTCTAACATGGTATTATCCTAATCTACGGTACTGGTCCTTTCCTGTGGTTTCAATTTTGTGAGAGAGCATTTTTTCTTTTGTTTGCCCAGTTTCGTCTTTAGCAAGAGAGATACAACCACCGGAGTTTCTCATCTCTCTCCCTTTGCTGGAGGAGAAATTCCTCATGGAGGGAGGGAATATCTCAGGCAATAAACTGGAGATTTATCATGTCCTAGTTCTGAGATTTGTCCCTGAGGTTTTGGGATCGTGGAAGTCAAACACTATTTCAGCATCGCCTACAGCAGATTTGTTCGACCCTGCCTTCTGTAATTCTCACCTGAGCAACAGATTGGCTCTCTGCACTTCCATTCGCCCTCTCCATTCGTTCTCTCTACAATAACGATCTAGATCTGTTCTCTTCCGCTGCCACCATTCTAGTTTGACCCTTACACCTCTGTGCAGCGTGCCTGCACCGTTCTAGGTGCGTTGCAGCGTCTAAAACTATGATTTCAAATAAGAAAGGAGAAGAAGAGTAAGAATAGTGGGACAGATTAGAGGGCATCCGGGGCTCCTAACTCTGTGAGTTGATTGAAAATAAACTTTTTTCTTTTATTTGTTTCAAATGTTTTCTAAAATATTAAATAAAAGATCCTCTAATATAGAAAGAGATTACATCGTCAGAAGGAATACAAAAGTTACTCTAATGCTTGTCTGTAAGCTTATCACAACTACCATTATCTTACTTATGATACTCTCTATCTTATCCCTATCTTGGTGCAATAGAAGTGGCTGGAATGGACTATGGATAAACTGGATTAGGCACGTAAGACTCTGCAGCAGATCTCTACTCCCCTCGTCGGCCTTCTTCTCCTCAGACCTCATCGCTGGAAGCTATTCGCAACACCTCCGTCATCCGTTCTGTTGATGGTCTTGTTCTAGTTCCTGCGGCTTGTGGTCACCTATACCAGATCTGTCGTCTCAGATTCAAGAAACCCATTTTGAAGCATCGTCCTTCTTGCAACTCTATCACCCCCTTCCGTCCGTGCATTCGTCAGGCCCTACGTCGCGGCAACACGCCCCTCTTGTATGTCCTTCGCCTCGCCACGCCTCGCCTCCCCAGATCTGCTTTATTCCTGCATCGTATATTGATCCTCTTCTTCGATCTTCCATAGCCTGAAGCCCAACACGAATTCAGATCCTCTGCTACCACCAGCACAACCTTGCCTCTCTTTGATCAACCCAGACCTCCTCCTGTTTGATACCCTAACCATCGACCACCAACCCAGATTTGTTGCAGTGCCCAGATTTTTGCCCCTTTTTTATCTGTCAGATCTCTAATTTGCATTCGTTGCTTCTCCTGTTCAACCGTCCCTGCATCAGATCTGAAAATTTGAAGTTGTGATGAGAATTTGAATATTGCAGCAGACGGGAGATTGTTTTTGTGCCTTCTCCTGACTCTGATTTGTGCTCATTTCAATTGGTGGCTACCTTTATAACCAATCGAGATTCAAGTTTGTATCTGGGTTCATCCGTCTCTACCACCAGGCTCGATCAGAACTTAGATTCGGCGTTTGAGCCCTCCACTTTGCAACTCAGTTCCATTGAAATCTCCTGAGGATTCAAGTCACCTCTAGTCCACCGATCTGACATCAAATCTGGTTTGTGCCTTGATCAGTTTGCATCCGAACATCGCCTTAGCCCAGACCCTTTGCAGACTCCCTTCATCGCTGCCAACTATCGAGTCCCAGATCTGCCGCATCAGGTTCAAAAAATAAAATAAAAAAACCTCCTTCACCTGTTTGGAATCACCGCCTCCAACACCTGCATCGTCATCTTACAACATTAGAAAAAAGAAAAAAAGAGAGTTAGGAGCTCTTGAATGGAACAAAGTGGTTCACAAGCACGAGACTTGTCCTTTATCTGGTTTATGCTGTTCATCTGTTTGCAAATGTCCTGAGGCTGCCATAATTTGATTGGATGAAACGCCAATATAGTCGGTCAGTTATTGCAGTTCGTGCATCAAAGATCGCCTCATTGTTCGTTTGCAAAATCCAGTTTATCAGAGATTTGTTGCACAACACTCAGATTTGCAGAATAAATAAAAAATTTGGATTTTAGATTTGTTGCCGTCCGTTGTCCGGAAAAAAAGGGGTATATCGAGTTTTTTTATCTAGAGTTGTCAGTGAAAGCCTGAAATAATTGTTGCCAGCATCTCGTTGGATTGCAACTGTGTGTACCTTGTCCCTTCAAAGATTTGATTTTTCAGTCGTCTCGCATTTTGCAGTCTATTCTCTTTGTCTTTGTCTCTCTTCTTCGTTAGATTTATTTGCATTGGTACACTTGCAGCACAATTTGAAGGATTTGGTTTCCTGTCCTCATCTTGAAGTTTGTTTGGTATTGGAATTGGAAGTGACATTAGTATTGGCATTCAATTGGCATTAACATTGACATGAATTGATGGATCTTGACAATCGTCTGCAACTTCTCTTCTCTGGCAACCTGAAGCACGTGTGACACGTTGGTTTCGTATTTAGTTTCACCAGACGTCTCCACCATTGATCTGATATCGCTTCACCAAATGGCATCATCCGACAATTGGTTTATTTAGTTATTAGTTTTTTATTTTGTTCAATAATTGTAAACTCAAAGTGATGAACTCACTTGAGTTAAAGGGGGAATGTTAGAATATGTTAGAATATATATTAGAAATATTAGATTGGGTTAATCTCTATTAAGAGATGTATTTGATTTAGTTTAGGATTAGAGTTTTAGTATGACTGAAATAGTTTTAAGGTCGGCTTGAAGCTATATATGTATAATAGACTTTGAGCAATATAGTTTTGATTTCTAACATCTGGATCATCTATAAGTAAATCTATACAGAGCATCTTAAAACACTATTCTCATTATTCTTAATTAAAATATTAATTAAGTGTAAGATATAAATAATGACAATTTAAATAAGTTTTACTAAAAGGATCAATAAAGGTGAGAGCTCTATAGAAGTTCACTTGATCTAAACTCTATAAGACTAAGGGTTCATTTGTATCCACAATTTTCATTGAAGAATTGAGACTTCCTATAAAACTGCATCTCATGCATGTTTATGTGCATGTAACTTTGCCAAATTAATTCTCCACGTGAAAGAATAGAACTCATTTTTCACATTTATTTTACATTTCCTACCCTGTGAAATGTATGAAATTTAGAAATACAAAATGTAACTCTTTTTTTTTAACCTTGAAGGATTAGTTTGATGGTCAATTTTCACATTTGTTTGTGGAAGGTATTGGGTTTAAGCCTCCCTCAACATAAAAAAGAGCCACTTTCTTTTGTTCTGTACCCTGTGTATAGGGATTGAGAGGTTACACGTGTCTCAAAGATTAGTTAGGAACGAGACGCTTGAATATGTTGATCATAAAAAAAAAAAAAAATCTCTTCTTTCAAGGTACCTCCAACTAACTCAATCTGGACCCATTGTCCAAATCCAACCCACCCTAGAACGGCTAGCATTTGACTTTGACTTAGATTTTAATTGCAATTCAACTCAACTCAATTCAAACACCACTCGAACCTAGTCCAAAATCACTGTGAGATCCAACCTGAGCTAAGCTTCGTCGGCAACTTGTCCAGCTAAAACCAATCCACAAGCTGATTTAATACCAAACTTGACCCCAAACGTAATCTAAAAAGAAATCTAAATTTTAACTCATTCAATATATGGTTGACATTATCTACTATCGTTCAACCAAGAAAAGTCTAAAAATTCAATTCATTTGACCAACTAAAAATTAAAGCCACTCAACAATTACATGAATGTTTGGTGGACATTCTCCACTCTAAATTTGATAGTAGAGGGTTGGATCACAATTGAGTTTAGCATTCTTTAAATTTTTTTTTTGATATGAGTATGCACAAAAGAATTGATTGAATAGATGTAGTTGACTTCTTTATGTTTTACTAGTGAAAAAAGTCACTATGATACTGTTTATTACTAAACATGAAGAGATAAGATTTATAGAAAAAGTTTCTCACCAATATTTTAATGAAATGTTATACTCGCTCTGTCCTAATTTAGTTATCTTATATGTATTTTGTGATTGTCCAAAAATAGTTGTCTCATGTGCATTTTGAAAGAGTTACATGTTGTTGGAGAAAAAAGTTCATAAACCTTTTCAGAGCCTTCTTTAAAAAATTTCAAAATTTTAAAATAGGACACTAATTGTGACAGAAGGAGTAGTATAAAATCTTTGATTTGCATTTTCATAAAAATAAATAAATGTATCCTAAATAATTTAAGTTAAATAGGATGTGCTGTCTCCATCAGGAAATGGGTTTCAAATAATTCAATCGATCTACATAGTTTGGACCACACTAAACTTACATAGTTAATTCATGAGTTTCTCCCGACTCAAATTTAAATAAATGATATTTTATAAAAAATTGAGAAACATTAAACCTTATATAATAAAAATAATTTTACTGTTTGTATGTGAATTTAATATTTTTTTATTCAATATATAATACTATTTATTTTAACCTAAATAAAATACATAGTTAAAGTGGATTTTTCTAGCCTTCATTAATTTTATTTGCTTAAATTAAATATAAATATATTTAAATAAAATTACATTTATAATTGATACATTCACAATTTATATTTTAATTTAGTAAAATAAATTTATAAAAAAGTATAATCATTTTATGAAAACCTGACTCAGTCTTGTAAGGTTCTCCAATTTCACTTTATGTAATAACTTGATCTGAGGTCATGCAAAACGAGGAAAATTCTGACTAGAATCTGGAGATTAGAGTTAATCCATTGCATTAAATCATATAGAGAATTTCCCAATGAACTCAATTTGCCTGAATTCGTTTCACGAGCTCAAGTTATGACCATTTGAAATAAAATCATAAAATTTGTTTTTAACCATTGAAATTCATTTAATTTTAATTCCATTCTTCAGCCTATCCATAATGTCTTGGACCTTTCTGTAGGACAGGGGTCCAAAATTCGGTGGAACCTATTGATGGTACAACCCCTAATTTCAAATAAAGAATCAGGACATTCAAGCAACCACCGATCCTTATCTAAAGAAGATAACGATCATCACCGATGGAGATCCAAATGCAAAGAAGTTCAACTATCCAAAAGATTGAAATCACTGATCCTCATCTAAGAAGATAAGGATCGGTGACCCAACAGACAAAGAAGTCTAATGTAATTAGAACTCTTCCTTCTCATCTTATCTCTCTCCATGTATCTATCTCTTTGTTATAAATATTACTTTTGTATCACCTAAGCAGTGGTGAGAAAATATTTGTAAATCAAATAGAAATTATACAGTAAATCAAGAAACATCTTACTGTGAATTGGTGTGGTTAGTCTTCTGTTTTTCTATATGGTACAGAGCAGGTTGATCTAACCACGAGATCCTTCTTTGTTCTCGATTTCCCAACCCTCCCACGCCGATCCCCGATCTGCTGATTGCAAATCATCCGAAGCAGCCAACTGCCGACTCTGCTGATAGCAGATCTCGCTCCTTGATTTCAGATCTGTTTTTTGAAATCCGGTGTGTGTACAGCATACGCCTCTGCTGCTTCTCTCTCCGGCATCCATCTCCGCTTCCGCAACACAACATCAGTGTCCTCAACGGTGGGAGACCCAATAGTCCCCAAGACTGTGGGTATCTTTATTCATGTCTAAGTACATTCGTACATTAAAAACTTACTGTGATGATTTGGCTGCTATTTGCAAACCTGTGGATGATAGAACAAAAGTCTTTGATATTTTTAAAGGACTAGGTCAAGGCTATGAGTCATTTGTTACTACCATGCTCAAACCACCTATTCTTTCTTATCGTGACCTATCCTCTGCTACAAGGCCATGAAACTATGAAGAATCTTCATAACTCACGCAACTCCTCCTCTCCCAATCACAATATAGCTTTCGTTGGAGAGCGTTCTAGCGGGCAAATTACAACCATTCCAGAAGAAGAAGAGAACTAGTAGTTTTACCTCCAGAGGACGAGGCTTCACTCAAGGATGAGTTCACTCCCCCAGTCTGGTGGTAACAATCAGCGTGTATCTCCTACAGGCTCAAATACCAATGGTGGATCTCATCGTCCCTCACGAGTCACTACTCCATCATCAACACCCCCTCAATCCGAAGAAGAAATCAAGTGTCAAATCTGGTGGCAAACTACGACATACAACTCTCGAGTGTTGGCATAGATTTAATCAAGTCTATCAACCAGATGATGTGACTAGGCTCTTGCAGCAACCTCATTAACTGATACTCCAGAGCAGACTTGGTATCCAGACATAGGAGCCAAATCTCACATGACTGCTGTCCTAGTAAACTTATATCTCTTGTTCCATATCATGGCAGTGACAGGGTTCTTGTTGGTAATGGTAATTCCTAGATATCTCTCATATTGGATCTGCACATATTGGTCTGGAAAATACAAACTTGTGTCTGGATATGTCTTAGTGGTTCCTGAGATTAACAGAAACTTATTATCTATCAGTCAGCTTACTTCTGATTATCTTATGTGGTTGAATTAATTCACATGGTTTTATGATCAAGGACAACAAAACCAGAGCCGTGATTGCCTCATGAAATAGGTCTGGAGGTTTGTACGCCCTTTAGCCCAAGGAGGAAGCAGCCCTATTTTCAACATGATTTCGCTCTGCAGCTGATAATGTTTGGCATTCAAGACTTGATCATCCTCAAGAAAGGGTAGTTGAATTTTGAAAAGAATAAGCTTGTTATCAGCACTAGTAAAAATAAAATTGATTCTATCTGTAATAGCTTTCAAATGGCTGAAGGCATGCCGTCTTCCTATTATTTCATCCAATGATTTTTGCACAGAACCATTTGCCGTGATTCATAGTTATCTATGGGGCCGCACACCAGTAACATCTTTTCAACGATATCGCTATTATGTAATATGTATTGATGAATGTACCAGATATACATGGTTCTATCCTCTTAAGCAAAAATCAGATTTTCTTTCAATGTTTTATTCTTTTTCAAAAGTACATTGATACTCAGTTTGACAAGAAAATTAGGATCTTCCAGTCTGATGGTGGAGGGGAATTTGTTAATTCCAAATTAGGCATTATCTATCAAATCTCGACATTAAGTATCAAATGTCTTACCCCAAGACTTCAGAACAAAATGGGCTAGCTGAACGGAAGCATCGCCATGTCACTGAGTTGGGTCTTTCCATGATGTTCCACGCACAGTACCTCGACGGTTTTGGGTTGAAGCTTTTAGTACTGCTGTATGGTTGATTAATAGATAACCCTCTCGGGTCCTGATTGGAAAACCCATATGCAACATTACTCCACAAGCATCCGGACTATGGATCTTTAAGAATTTTTTGGCAGCAAATGCTTTCCTTGTCTTCGGGATTATGACAAGAACAAGTTTGAACCATCGGTCTCTCCCATTCATATTTATTAACTACAGTGGAACATTACAAAGGATACCGTTGTTATTATCCGCCAACAAACGCGTCTATCTCTCACGCCATGTTGTCTTTGATGAATCACTATTTCCTTTTCGGATCCAAGCTTACTCTATAACTCTTCAAATATTGCTACTGATTTCATTGAAGTTTTCTAACTAGCTTACAGATGATCAAGTGGTAGTCGTGAACCCCAACGCCACTACTTATGACACACGATCTCCCTCAACTTCCGATCTGTGGACTCATATTGAGAACCCTTCTCCTGCCTCTTGCTATGGACGGCACAATCTTCTTCACCTGCAGCACTTGATCCTGAAGATGGCCAGTTTACACAGAGTAATCCTTCTCTCGTTCCTGCTATGGCCGGCACATCTTCTTCACCTGCAGCACTTGATCCTGAAAGCTGGCCAGTCCACACAGTCTGACCCCATCTTATCAAGTACAGTATCTGAGACTCAACCCACCAACATCTCTTCTACGGCAGCCTCAACCTCCTCAATGGCTACTCGTACGCAGTCCAAACCTAATCCCAAGTATTTTAATTCTGATTATTGTCTATTGGCGCAGTCTGTACCATCCAACCAAAATTCATTATCTCCGCTCTCAAGCATCCTGGTTGGACCGCTGCCATGACAGACGAATTGTAGCTCTCTCTCAATGACACTTGAGATTTAGTTCCTGGACAGTCCACCATGAATGTCCTCGCTGTAATTGGGTATTTAAATCAAAACTCAAGGCTGACGGTTCTTTAAACGCTTAAAAGCTCGCCTCGTGGCAAAGGGTTACAATCAAATTCCAGGCATTGATTTTTTGAAACCTTCTTCTCTGTAGTCAAGCCTGCCACGATTCGGCTCATTCTTACTATTGCTCTAGCTCATGGATGGGAGGATTCGTCAATTAGAAGTTAAAATGCATTTCTTTCATGGCACTTTATCTGAACCAGTTTTTATGGAGCAACCTCTAGGTTTTAAAGATCCCGCACTGCTAACTCATGTATGTTCTCTTGAACGTGCACTCTATGGGCTGCGATAAGCTCTGCGTGCCTGGTTCGATCACTTCACCTCTTTCATTTTGACTCTTGGCTTCTTCTGTAGCATAGCTGACTCTTCACTATTTGTTTATCATGGTCGTCAAGCTACTTTACTGCTATTATTGTATGTTGATGACATATCATCACAGGGTCTAATCCTGTCTCGCTTCGCTGATCATTTCACAACTGAGTAGGAATTTGCAATGAAAGACCTTAGCCCTCTACACTACTTCCTTGGCATCTTCGTTCTACCGTTCTCTGGTGGTTATTTCTCACACAGAAGAAATATGCCTTGGATATTTGGAGAGTGCCCAGTATGCAAGGTTGTAAGCCCATCTCCACACCGATGGCTACCAAGTTGCGCCCAAATCCGACCGATAATGATCCCTATCCGATCCCTTCTTTTATCGCAACATTGTTGGAGGTTTGCAATATCTCACTATCACTCGTCCTGATCTATCATACAATGTCAATTATGTGTGCCAGTATTTGCACAATCCTACTCTTCTGCATTTTAAGATGGTAAAAGCGTATTCTTCGCTATATTTAAGGACTGTCAATTCATGGATTTCGTCTTCTGGCTCGCTGTCATATACAACTTTATGCTTCTCAGATGCTGATTGGGCTGGCTGTCTAACTACTCGTCATTCAACAACAGGTTTTTGCACCTATCTAGGAAGTAATTGTATCTCTGGATTGCAAAAAAAACAACCTACTGTGGCCAGATCTAATACAGAAGCAGAGTATCGAGCTCTCGCCTCTGCCGCTGCTGAACTCACATGGCTTACTTATCTTCTCCGTGATATCGGTCTCCATCTCTCATTTCCCCGATTCTTCACTCTGATAATATTTCGGTATTCCACCTGACTATCAATCCTGTCTTTCATGCGCGCACTAAGCATATTGAAATTGATTATCACTTTGTTTGAGAAAAGGTTGCTCTTGGTTCTCTTGTCACAAAGTTTGTACCATCTTCTCAACAAGTTGCTGACATCTTTACTAAAGCTCTTCCACGACAGCAACATCACTTGTTATGTACCAAACTGGGTCTCTGGCGTCATCCGTGGCTTAGTTTGAAGGGGGATATTAACGGTACAACCCCTGATTTCAAACAAAGAAATCAAGGCATTCAAGCAACCACCGATCCTTATCTTAAGAAGATAAGGATCATCACCGATGGAGATCCCAAAGGCAAAGAAGTTCAAAGTGAAGTTCAAACTCATCCAAAGAGATTGAAACCACCGATCCTCATCTAAAGAAGATAAGGATCGGTGACCCAACAGACAAAGAAGTGTAATGTAATTAGACCTTTTCCTTCTTATCTATCTCTCTCCTACATATCTATCTCTTTGTTATAAATATTACTTTTGTATCACCTACGTAGTGTGGAGAAAATATTTATAAATTAAATAGAAATTATACAGTAAA
Source organism: Chimonanthus salicifolius (assembly GCA_013350335.1). Lineage (NCBI taxonomy): Eukaryota > Viridiplantae > Streptophyta > Magnoliopsida > Laurales > Calycanthaceae > Chimonanthus > Chimonanthus salicifolius. The sequence goes on from JAAGOE010000277.1 coordinate 20,450, forward strand.
TCAAGAAGCATCTTACTGTGAATTGGTGTGATTAGTCTTCTATTTTTCTATAGAACTAAGATATCGGCTGAGAATCAGCCGATATTACTCTCTCTCTCTTTTGGGCCAAATCTCAACCGAGATCGAGATCTCACCATCTCAAGCATCTAAAATCTGAGATATCTTGGCCGATATGTCTTGTATCAACGGAGTTTTGGATCCCTGGTTGTAGGGTCAGATTTCATAAGATTTCATAGTAGGCCCATCCAATCCCCTTTTTCTAAGTACACACAGTAAACAAGACCCATGAGCGTGCTGCATGTTCAACATTCCTCTTCCTTCTCTGACCACGACGACCCAAGGTCGTCGCAGCAGGTCCTGTGCTGGGCCAATAGGAGGAGAGCCCTCCTTTCCTCACTCTCTTCCTTCTGGAAGAGAGGCAGATGGCACCTCCACATCTCTCTTCTTCTCCATCGTCACCTCTTCTCTTTCCCTCGTCAGTCGTCACAGTGTGTGACTTCATCAAACCCAGAAACGGCTCCATCTCTCTCTCTCAGTCTCTTTCACTGCTTTTCTCTTTCACTTTCATTCCATTTTTCAAAAAATTAATAAATGTATCCTAAATAATTTTGAGTTAAATAGGATATGTTCTCCATCAAGAAATGGGCTTCAAATAATTCAATCGATCAACATAGTTTGGAGTTTGGAGTTTGGACCACACTAAACTGACATAGTTAAATCAAGAGTTTGTCCTGACTCAAATTCAAATAAATGATATTTTATAAAAACAAAATTGAGAAACGTTAACCTTATATAATAAAACTAATTTACTGTTTGTATGGGAATTAAATCTTTTTTATTAAATAAATAATGCTATTTATTTAACTAAATAAATAGATAGTTAAAGTGGATTTTTCTAGTCTTCACTAATTTTTATTTGCTTAAATTAAATAAACAAAAATATTTAAATAAAATTATATTTGTAAAAGGTATAATTATTTTATGAAACCTGACTCAGTCATGTAAGGTTCTCCAGTTTCACTTTAATTACATTAATACATTCACTAAGTTCTGGAGGAGAAAAGCTCTAAAACTCAGCTAATGACTTTCACATCGCGTCAGTTGACTCCGATTCTATACAGGTAGTTTTTAACTTTCCTAATTTTATTAGGTCCTATGCACAGAGTGGGGCCAAACTCAATAAAAATAGCTTTTTAAAAGAAGTCCAAAATTTACTAAAAAGTTCAAAGAAGTGTAGGATTAGGATTATTTAAGAAATGTCCAAAACAACTTGAAATTTCTGAAGTGTCTAGAAGCCTACAGGTAAATAAAACCGGACTGGGTCAGGGTCGAATCAGTGATTCGACCTCGACTTTCGTCATCCCGGCTTGGTTTTATGAAAAAAACCTTCTAAGAGTAAAACCACAAAAACCTGTGTTGAATCGTGGTTCAACACAGTTTTATTAAAGAAACCATGAAATGTGAACCGCCGGTCAACAAAATAAAAAAAAAAAAATTAAGAAACTTCCATAGCTTTTAAAAAAAATACTTTATATATATTTCAACATTTGTACAATGCTATGTAGCTTTATAAATATGGAGTTTATAAATAATTTAAAGCGACAAAAAAATTAATCACTTTATAAATATAGAGTTTGAGTTGGTCCAAAAATTAAGTAGATATATTTTTAGTTACATTAATTTTATAAATTTCATATAATTTTATTGCAACAAAAATTTAGAGACTAAAATTATTTAAAGAGATTAAAATTTGAAATTTTAATCAATGGCGTGTTTGATTTGATCAAGGTAATTTTGTTTATTAATATTAAAAAATAATCTTTGATTTAAAATTTAATTTCAACTCATCAATTAAATTTTATTTAGTAATTTAATATTATTTATAATATTTATATTAATTGCACGGATTTAACGGTAGTTGAACCCGGTTGAACCTTATTTAATCCAACTTTCTATTTAGACCGTTCGATACATAGTCCAGTTTTGATAACATTGGCCTCCAGGGCATTCTTAAGCGGTTATAATTTATAAAATCTATGAAATTTTGAGTTTTTTAATATTTGAATATTCTAATTAAATTTTTGTTAAGCTCAGTTTTTGAAATTCTATGCATGGGGCAACAATATGTTTTTCTTAATTTTCCAAGCATGACGAAGTTTCTATTCTTGATACCATAGACTAAAAGATTTCATTTTTAAATAAGATTTGTGAATTTAAAATAGTCTTAGATCAGTTTTAAGGTCCATTAGTTACTGGCTATTTTCAAAATTTCAAACCCACATGACTCACACTTGACCCAAACAAGCACATTAAGTATCATTGATCTATTTTATAGAAGTTAACTTGGATTGAAATTTCTAATTATCTAAATGAAGGAAGAGATTCAATTTTGGCATTCATTTCATGATTTTGTATCAAGTAGTTAAAATTTCAAATAAGATTGAATTTACCTTTTGTTAAAGTACAAAATTTAAATTTATGAATGCTAAGTTATACTTTTAATGTAAAGGAAAATTGGTAGATAGTCTCCATCCATGCTGATTTGTGCCAACTTAAGGAAATATATGTGGCCCTCAATTGAATGAGGCTTGAGAGTGTACCTTTATACATAAGTTGCATTAGAAATAATGTTATAGGATTGCAAATATATAAAATATGGTATATAATGGAGTTACAATGTTTTAATTGTTATGAATACCTTAAATATGGAATTTCAGCTAAATTAACTAATTTTAGATGTCATATTTTATAGAATATTATGCCATATGTCGTATGATAAGAATATGCAGCGCAATCATTGTTACAATGTAACAATTGTATGTTCAAGTCTCATAATCATATCCCGTCCCAAAAATGATCTATAGTGTGGAGTCTTTTTACCAAGAAAAAAGTTCTACATTGCTAGTTGCGTTCGAAAATTCCCTTTTATATAAGTGGTAGCTTTCCTCTTTCTAACATGAGACTTTTTGAGAGCAACAATGGGTTGGCTCACCAATTTAAAGCTACGTGGACCGTGTGTGAAACTCAAAGTGGACAACTTAGAGCTTGGTTAAAAAAGGCCTAAATTTGGAAAAAGCCTAATTACAAATATCTTATCTTTCAGTTTTATGTCTTAAATTTGAACCATTTAATTTTTATTATTTAATTTAATTTCACTTATTTCATATTAGATTTCTAATTTCACACAGAATACCCTAATTTATATTTTGGGCTTAAAAGTTTTTATTTATTGTCAAACAACTGTTGGAATGAATCAGTCAGATTCCAGACTTATATTTGAGGAGCTGCCAAACTGGACAAAATTGTCAGTTTAGCTTTGGAAGGGTTTTAGTTCATATTTTCATTTTAAAAATATGAATGAGTTACAGCTCTGCCAGGTGATACGACGCTTCTAAGAATGTCAATAATGAATATAAGCATCCTTTAAAAAAAAAAAAAAATCTTTAATAAGATGTCACCCACGTTTGTAATGATATAATATCTATATTATTATCATCATCTGATCTTTATTAAATAGTACTCCATCTGTTCTAATACTTTGGTCTATTTCAAAATAAAATATATCTTAAGGATTTTTTACTTCAAAAGTAAATTTCAAATAATAATATTTAGATTAATAGATTCTCTAAGTTAATACAAATCTAATCATAAAAAAAAAGAGGTCTGAGTGGTGTCTCATTGTGTATTTACTCCTCAATAATGTTTTCATAATTATACAACAATTCGTGATTGAGAATAAAATAGATTAATAGTCATAGGTGGAAATAATTACAAATGCCGTATATGAGCAAGTCAAATCTTATAAAAGAAGGTCATTTTCTTATCACGTTAGAAGATGATTTGGAGTTCATAGAGAATGTTAAAGCTTTGATTTAATTTGAAAATAAAGTAATAGGACAACTAATTTGAAACAATTTCAAGATATATATGGGACAAGTATTTGGGACGGAGGAAGTAATAAGAGTAACAAGTTAATCGTTTGTTATTTGCCTTAGTTCACATCGAGTATAAACCCATCTTCAAATTAAAAATCCAAAGGGATTGGAGTAAGGGTTAGGAATTCGCTTCCGGACGTCCATTTACATGCTTTATAATATGAAGTCGGCATTAATCATTAAATTTCTGATCATTAGCGCTGCCAAAAACGAACTCGTAAATTAGAGGAAAATATATCCTTTTAAAGTATTTATTCCAACATTTTCTAATAACATGGTATCTTTTAAAAAGTGAAACTACACAGATTAAATTGTTACAAAAGAATGTGAATGTAACATAAAACAATAACAAATATCAAAACCAAAGAACAGTGCAAACGAAGTAATACATGATAACAAATACTAGGGCTTGGGCCATGAGGCATCACATAAAATGTGGATATTGTTGGCAATATTTCAGGCAGAGAGGCTTTTTTGAACACTTTCCTTCCATCATTTAGCCTGAACAGGTTCCAAAGTAAGTAGTTGAGTGTGGCCCAGTTTCTTCCTTAAACGTGTGGCAATGTTAGTGGCATCCATGCCATCTCCAATCACTACCAACTGATCTTTCTCCTTTCCTTCTACAGCCACAGAAGTGACGCCTGCATAATTTTGAGAAGACTTCAAATTAATTCAGTCAGTAATTTTACTAAGTGGATAAAAATAGGTTAATTTTTTTTTATGTTGTTTTCCTTCTCCAGAAATGGGACATGAATCTTGTTCGGCTTTTAAAAGAAAAAAAGGGAAGGAATGCGATTGTAAGTTTAACTCTTATTTGTATCTAATTTTGAAAATGGAAATAGTGATGCTCTCGACACACTATTTGCTTATTTAAACTAATTATTGAATATGTTAGAGACCTGACTAATAAATTAAAAACTCTCGAATTGATGGAATGCGAAAAAACGAGCCCTTTTATTTTATATCCCATGTAGGTTGGCCTAACTCAATGCCTAATATTAAAAAGTAAGCCCTTTTATCCTATATCCCATGTTAGGTTGGTCCAATTCAACGCCTAAACTTAGGTATGAAACTCAGACAGATTGAGCCGGAGTTTAATAAACCCAACCCAACCTGACCCGACCCTAGTTGCTGGTCTGAATTATTCAACCAAATCTGACCTAAGTTGCTGGCCCAACATCCCGACCCGTTTTAGCCCAATTTGGGAAAAAGAATAAGCAATAGATTTTTTATATTTCCTGAAACTCGAGTTGGAATGGATAAATTTGAGGCGAGTCATATTGATTTTAAATTTGTAAGCCCAGCTCGGCCCAAATTCCATACGAATTTTTTTCCGAACCTGACCCACCCCTAATAATGCATAACCCAACCTATTGATTTATGGGTAAGGTCATGCTGGTCGAGTGAAAACTCAGCCCAAGTTTCACTCCTATCTAAACTTTAGACCTCTCGATTGGACCCCACCAGGTATACAATAAATGGTCCATGAATCCCAAACACTTCCCATCATCATTGGCTCCTTATATGATAGGAATATTACCATACTTCCCAGTTGATCCCCTGTGATAGCCTACGTCTCCCTAACATGTTGATACATGGTAACAAAGCAGGCAATCCCAAAAACAAGATGAAGGTGAACTGAATTTCAGATAAAATTACCATTAGAAGCAGCAGCGATCTCCATGGCTTTCACCCGGCATTTCTGGCAATGCATTGGCACCTGCATCACAACCTTTTGCTGCAAAAACAGAACCACTGAGAAACTAAATTCCTTGGTTGCTTTGACAAACCAAAATGTATACATGACCAGCTTTCAATTCCCAAATAAGAATAATTTCTCGAAACCTAGTTAAGTTTACAGAATTACATACCTTCATCTTCTCTAGAGTCTTGTCTTCTTATCTTCTGAGGACAGGTTTAATATGTTGAACCAATCTTCAAACTCCGACAGAAATGCAGGCTTGAGTAGTATTTGTGAACTGAGAAGAGACTGGTGAGTTCTCAGTGGTTTTATAGAGAGAAGAAAGATGGGTAGGAGAAGATTCCTTCCTACTTCCTCTGCTTGGTTCCTACTTTCTAGTTTCTACCTATGAGTTGTTGAAATGTGAAACACGTTGAGACCTTTTCCAGGTTGGAAACAGCTCTCTCTCTCTGACATATCGTCAACCGGTTGACGGGGAAGTCTATAACTAAACTTTTACAGGTCTTAAATTAGACGGTCATAATAATTTGAGGGGGTATTAAGTTTCGTCATAATAATGAGTGTAATGAATTAATATTTTCATACTGAGTAAAATTACAATCTTCAATATAAAAAATTAAAATATCTTAGACATTTTGGAAAATATAAATCTAAGTTAATGAGGGCACCAAAAACATCCCTACATCCCTAAGACAAATAAAATAGAAAACATATTGAAGACTTCGAAGTTGAAGACTTGAAGTCAAGTCCACAACCTTCACGCGTACATGGTATGATATTAAGAAGCTTCAGTGACTCAGTCTCCGTAGACTTTAGTCTCCGTACATGGTCTTGAAAATTTTGACCTTTTAATAAAATAGCTTTTCTACCGAAAAAAAAAAAAGAAAAAAATCTGGCTCTCGTACCCAGGGGTTGAAATATCGCCCCTAGCGATATATCGGCCGATATGCAAATATCGGCCGGTAAGTTTCTCTCTCTGTTTTTTTTTTTTTTTGGCAATTTTGTCCGAATTTTTTTGGGTAATGTCAGAAAATTTGGAGCTTCTTGAAAATGTAATTTTTTCATTAAATATCGGTCGTATACATATTCAAATTATTTATTTAAGTTTCGAATACGATTAATATTAAAATTAACAATAGCTGATGTTAACTTATAAAAACAGGAAAATGTCCCATCAATGGAGAGGAACATATAAATGTAAATGAAACAAAAAAAAAAATTCACATTCATTGAATAGTATTTTAAAATTCAAATCATGTTTTTAAAATTTTCAAGAAGTGGTAATAAAAGGTAAAATAGTATTTTATAAGTGAAGACCTCTGAATAATATGGTATTGTTTTTTTTTTTTTTAAAGGGAGTTCGATTATCTTAGCTTAGACTAAAAAAAATTGAGATCAAAGTAGACTATTAGTTATCTATCAAAATTTGAATTCATTTTAAGTAGATCTCAATGAAATTGAATTTCATATAAAGAGTTCGCTCTATCTTAGAGGTATAAATTTTAATGGATTTAAAGATAATATATTAAATCTAATAATAATGATTAGTGCTAATACTTCAAAGTTGAAAACTTGAAATCACTTGAGTTTCACCAAATACATCAAAGCTTGTCCAAATTTCTCAAAACAAATGTAATATTACTTGGATCCAGCTCTTCATATGGATAACCCGGGACGTAGAAATAAAATCTTGCATACGTCTCTTTCAGAAGTCGCTCATCATTAGATGTGTAGTCGGATGTTGACGATGGATTGTGGTACTGCCAACTATCAGATGAGGGTTGCGACTGACGATCTGAAATCGACATGGACTGCATATCACTGGATCATGAGTTCGTGTCGAAGTGCCCATAGCTCGGTTGACCATAATATCCTGTGGGCGTATATCCGAAAGATACATATCCTTCACCGGGCAAGTTTGTTCTGCCATGAGGAGGTGTATGTTGCCTATCATCCTGTTGGTAATGGACTTCACTCATGTTGTGATAAACACCGGTGGATTTGCAGGCTCAACATCCACAACAATATTTGGATGAGTAAAATCCAACCATCATCTGAACCATTACCGTCATCGGTAGATGAATCAGAATCAGATCTAGCCGACCCATAATCACGTCTGCTAGGTTGGCTGCTTGGAACAACAAGTTCTTTTCCTCTTATTGATCTCCTCCTCTGTGAAGAGCTAGATACCCCACCTGTCCCAGTGGGCCGTTCACTAACAGAATGGCGACGTGGTGCCATCTTTGTACTTGTCTGACGTTCTAGACCCACATTTGGAGGGCAGGACACACTGATTGAATGGCGGCGACCTTCATTTTCCGCCTCTTCCTCGGAATCTTGCAATTCTCCCAACTCTACACTTTGATCTAAAAATGATATTTAGATCATGAAGTACAGGTTGTTCTTCCTCTTCGATCAATTCACTTAATGGATCATTATAGGTAAATAGAGACTCGAGGTCGATCGAGACGAAAAAATCATCGGCATCTGCCCGTGTCAACTCGGGGTACCTCCTCAAATTCCTTACCCTTAGCCGCTGATTGTAGTGTAGGTACACTAAATCATTCAGTCTTTGAGATGATAATCTGTTTCGAGGCTTGTGGACATATTTAAATGTCGACCAGTTACTCGCAGTTGGTTGCACTGCACGTGGCTCATCAGCTTGATGGCATACTTCCTCAATATAGGTGAGCTGTTGCCAAAACATGTCCACCACTGTGTAGCACTCATCGTCGCCGTCTCTCTCAACCTAACGGCAGCTTCATCCGCAAATGACTCCAAGCGGTTCTCATAATTGTGTAATTTCAAAACAAAAAGAAACACACATTAGTATTATCGGATAAAGAAACACACTTTCAAATCATCGAAATATGTGGGTCATAATGAAACAAAAGTAATACATCTCTAAAACATGCCGAGCCCGTTCACCAGGAATGCATGAACCCATAATCTCCAACGTCGCTTACGCAGTTACGAATTGAGTAGGTCGACAGTTCTAAACCTTAACTCATTAGGTTTCTTTGAAAAGGGATTCAATAATATGCTGCCAAGGAAATACAATGTGATTAACCTAAATTAAAGATTGCACAATAATAAGATTATAAACCACTAGCGAATAAAAAACTAACCTGCAACGAACTGTGGATTGGAGATGAAAAATTGATTAATTCGGTTGTTGATTATGTTCCATGAATGAACGGAAGATTAACTTCGCAACTTCAGTGGTAGCCTTTATGATGCATTCAATACATAGGGGAGCGTCAGTTCTTATCTCAGTCTACAACGGAGTGCTGTGACTATGGGAGAGAGATGTGATGGCCGATACGATATTGTCCCAGAACACTTTAGATAAATAAGTGGTAA
>JAAGOE010000278.1:0-29245 GCA_013350335.1 Chimonanthus salicifolius
ACATGGATTAGTGATAACAAGTATACAAATAATAATATCGTGAAAACTGGTAGACAATCATATAATGAAACTAAAAAGTGAATGCCATGCCATGGGTGTCTGTGTTATGAATCCCAACCATCATCCCCACCATCATGATGTCATATCCCCCTTGACGGAAAAACCTCGTCAAGATATATCCAATGATAAAATATCCCCCTTGACGGCAAAACCTCGTCAAGGTGTCCCCATGCCTGTTTTCGGTCGCCCCGACGGAGCATGGACTCCGGTTATAACCTATTAGGCTATCCCCATGCATGTTCTAGGTCGCCCCGACGGAGCATGGACTTCAGTTATAGCCTTTTAGGCTATCCCCATGCCTGTTCTCGGTCGCCCCGACAGAGCATGGACTTCGGTTCCTTTATTTTCCCGCCCATGCCATGCATGAGATGTAATGTATTATGCTATGTAATAATATATTGATCATAGCCTATACATGTAACTCATATCATTAACATATAATTCATGGTCTAGCCATATGCCATAAAATACATATAAATCATAATCTCATAAACCATCATAAAACCAATCATATAATTACCAAAAATAAACCAAGAAACCATTCACATAGTACCTAATCCATGGCTTACAAAAAGGTAGGAATCCTACCAAATACCGACTAGCATTCCTTCTTTCGTTTCTGTCCGATAGACCCGGTCGCCGATCGCGCACCGTTTGAGATGTCCAGTACCTTATTATACATTAATAATTAGTCCATGTTTTTAACCTTTTAAGCCCATTAATCACATACTTAAGGTTACCATAATTGCACTTAAGTCCATGATCATTTCTCATGGAGTTCTTGAATTTGGCCATTATTTACAATTTTGCCACTACCCCTTCTCCATGGTTAATTTCTCATTCACCCTTGCCTGACTAAGTTCATAATTGATCATAAACCTGGATCTCTAACTTAGGTCCATTAATGACCCATTCAACCATGGCACATGACCATTAAAATTAGCCATTTAATTTACTTAAACTCCATTAACCTAACATACAAGTACACATTAATCTTAGGCCTTAATTGGTTCACAAAATGGGTCCATTGATGTATTATTACCCATAACATAACAACACTAGAAAAATTAGGCATTTAAATACTCTAACTCTCATTCATTTCTCCCACACATAATACCAAATTTTAATCCATAATTTTACCCACAATTGGGTCATGGGTTCGGCCATACACCATGGCCAAACCCATGATGTCTTTATCCCATTTTTCTTTGGCCTATTCCCACATTTGAACCCATCATAAGCCCTTCCATGAAGGGATTTAATTTACACCTTTCAACCACCATCTTAAACCACATTAACTTAGCCACATTCCCATTACAACTATCAACATTAGGTCCATCAACACCACCAACATTTCCCATTATTTTTCCATTATTCATAACCATTAAATCCACCATTGATCACCATAGGGTTGGGCCATACACCATGGCCGAACCCATGGTTCATGATCCATCATCTTCTATGTCTCATTGGGGCCACAAAAATCATTCACACACTCCTTGATTTTTCCTCATTTAAACCCCTTTAAATTTTCCAACATTTTAATCATTTAGCACTTAAAACCCTAAACCATTCTCCATACTTCCATTCTTACATACCTAATTAAATTCATCAACCCTTTTACCATGGGGTCCGGCCATACTACATGGCCGAACCCTATGGTCCATTAATCCCCTCAAAATCCATACATTTTCATGCATAATTAACTTAATTACACAATGTCCTTAGTCCATTTTTTTTTCCTTAACCCTAATTTTCCATTAGGGTTTTGTCCACTTTCCATCCTTCCATTTGATGGATTTAAAATCCAAAGCCTATGATCATTTAGCCACCACCAATTTTTAACAAAAATGAATCCCAAATCTTAAACCCTAAAAATCCAAATCTCCTGTTTTAGAAAATACTTACAATCCGTCGTCTCCTCCGATTTTCTTCGCTCCTGTCGGTTTCCTTAGCCTCCTTTCTCCTTCCTCTTGATCTTTGGTCGGCCAAGATGTTTGATCAATGGTGAAAACCTCCAAGCTTAGGATCGGTCAAGGTAGGGTTTGCTTGAGAGAGAGAGAGAAAAGGAGATGGTGAGAAATAAGATCGCAACCTTTGATCTAGGAGTGGTGGGCCTTTACTTGAATTTTTTCTTCTCTTCTTAGCTTTCTTTTCTTGTTTCCTCCATGGTTTCTCTTCTTCTTTCTTCTCCTAGTGTGGGATGGCAATGGGAGAGTGAAAGAGATGGAACTAGTGAAATGAGGATGGAACTTGAGAGATGAGATGAAGTCATCTCCTTTTGATTGGTTAAAACAACTTTACATTAACTTCTCCCACCAACCCCACATGAGATATTTCTCATGCTTTTTGACCCATCCATTAGCCAACATTTTTTTTTCTTGTTTACAATGGAGAGTTACTATAACGCCCGCCCCTTTTCACCCGATATATCAAAGTCTATTTTTTTTTAAAAAAAAAGTGACAAAGGGCGCGGACGTCACGACGCGAGTTAAGTCCGAGCTTCTAAAGCCCAGCCCTTAACCGGCCAGCCCTACGTGTGCGTGGAACGAAGTCCACGGAGAATGGTTCACACGTAGAAGTAAGCATCGGGGAACATTTAAACCAAGTGCGGAAAATTAAAATAGATTCTAACCTACAAATTCTTAGATAGCAGGGAAGTTACATTCATTCAATCACCAAACCTCCTCAAAATCATAATGTCCAAAGTAAAATCCCAAAACATAGCAAGTAATCTAATTTATTACATTCCGACAAACTAAGCTACTCAAATTACATTTTTCCAAAATAAAGTAAGTAAACTAAGCCGCTCGCTTTCCCAATTTCCATCATTAAAATAAGTAATATCCACCTATATATTAATTTACAAATTCCGGGCCATTAAAATACAATCCTCTTTTGAAATTTTCGTCCCAAAAATTCGAGTGAAGTAGAGGTTCAAAACAACTCATAGAAGGAGCTTCGGATGAGCGGCTCTCATTTCTGATTCCAGTTCCCAGGTGGCTTCCTCATTGCCATGTCGTTCCCATACCACTCTGACCAACTGTATAGCACGGTTCCGCAGTACCCTTTGTTCGCTCCCGATCACTCTGATCGGTTTCTCCACATACGTCACGTCGCTTTGTACATCGACGTCTTGCACGCTTAGGACATGTGAAGGGTCGGGGTTGTATTTTCCTCAACATGGACACTTGGAATACATCATGTAAAGAGGATAATTGTGGAGGAAGTACTAACTGATAAGCTACTTCCCCCACCCTCTTTAAGATTGGAAACGGCCCCACAAATCTAGGTGACAGTTTCCCTTTCTTCCCAAACCTCATGTGCCCCTTCCGTGGTGAGACTTTCGAAAACACCAAGTCTCCCACCTCAAACTCGAGGAACCTTCTCCACTTGTCAGCGTAACTCTTCTGACGGCTCTGTATAGTGAGCAGATGTTCCCGTATCAATTTGATCTGCGCCATGGTCTCTACAACCAACTCCGGTCCAATTAGCGCAGGCTCATCGGCCTCTGTCCAACACACTGGCGATCTACACGGCCTACCATATAAGGCCTCAAACGGAGCCATCTGGAGGCTTGCCTGGTAACTGTTATTGTAAGAGAACTCTACCAATGGCAAGTGATCCTCCCATCCACCCCTGAAATCCAGCATACATGCTCTCAGCATATCCTCTAATATTTGTATTGTCCTCTCTGACTGTCCATCAATCTGTGGGTGGAATGCTGTGCTGGTCAACACGTCGGTCCCCATAGCCGACTGCACGCTCTGCCATACTCTGCTAGTGAATCGGCCATCTCTGTCGGACACAATAGTCCGGGGTACACCATGTAGTCTGATAATATTTCGGATGTACCGTCGACCCATATTGCGTCGTTGCCCCTTGATGACCTTAGTAGCCCTGTTACAAAGTCCATGGCTACATGCTTCCATTTCCACTCTGGCACTGGTAAGGGTTTGAGTAAACCCGGTGGCTTCCAATATTCCGCTTTAACCTGCCGACCAGTTAGTGCAGCGAGCACAAACTCGGCCACATCTCTCTTGAGTCCATGAGACCAATAGTGCCTCTTAAGCTCATGGTACATCTTGGCGCTGTCCGGATGGGTAGAGAACTTGGTTTGGTGTGCCTCAACCAACAACTCCCTTTCGCAGCTCTTAGGCACCTTCGTCCTACCTCTGAATACAAGACCCAGTCCTGGTCGTAACTCTCATTCCGATACCACCTCGCCTGTAGATATCTTGGTCCATATCTCCTCCATTCATGGGCATAACTAATACCTTCGTAGGACTATTCTGTCTATCATAGGGCTAGCAGGTCTAACATACGACCCATGCGTCGACTACGAAATCAAAAATGTCTATCATAATGCCATTGTCTGGCATCAATCCAAATCATATAAATACTAATTTCCTACCCCTCTGGATTATTCAACACATATTCATAGATTCCTAAAAATAGTGGTCTAAGCTTACTTAGGTTATGTCAAATAATACCCATTCACCACTAAAAATATTCACAAGTATTACAAATTTCACCAACTACCAACTCCCACCCTACATGCCCACGTTATCAATGGCTACAACATCATACGGGTTCAAATGCCTTCATCATCCGATCACACAGAATTGAAATCACACACAATCATCTAATACCATAACTCATGTGTAACAAGATCTTTCATCTCCATTCTCATCAAACAATAACATGAGACAACATAAGAAATAACACATTAATATAATCTAATGATTCAACATAATTATGATTTGGTTACCCTACCTCATTTACAACATACACCTAGAGATTTAGAAATAACAATCCTACTCACCGAAAGCAAGTCATCCCCACACATTTGAAGACCATCCATTACTATCCACAAATTCCTAAACTTTGGAATTATTCATTAGCCCCACCTTGGTTTCCAATCAAGTGCATTGGCATATCACAGCCTCTTCATACATACTACATATTCACAACTCACAGCACTTTATCAGCTCATCATCATATACATAGTCTATAACACATCCTTGTTCCTCAATGACTATTCATTGCATACAATCAATTATCAAAGTAATATCACATAAACTCATTGCAACGATTGATAATTCACAATTTAACAACATCATAGGGAATCATCATGAAAACACTAAATAAAATATTTTCATAAATTCATAAACATAGTATGGTTTGGTTCATGGTTCATTCTTTTCCACCACTTTTGAGGCCATTAACAATCATTGATATCCTCCATACTTCTTCCTCATTAAAACTCTTTAACTTCACTAACATTTATTCATTAACATCTTAAAATCATAAATCCCCCTTCCATGGTTTTGATCTTAAAAACCCCATTTAAGCTTACTTAATTACTCACCATAATTCCTTCCAAAAATCACACATATTTCATGCTTAAATAAATTTCATTACGTAATGTCCTTAGTAACTCCTTTATTCTTCTATCATAGTACAAGGGTTGGTAGACCCTTCAAAATAACAAAATGTAACCATAACCCTGACAAAATAACCCTCTTTGAATGACCGTTCTTACTACTCCCTAACCTAGTCTTCCGTAGAAGACCCTACATCATCCTCAAACACAAAGGAACTGTCAGGGCACGACATCGACATGTGACCTAGTACTTCACATGTCAAACAAGATATTATCCCTGGTCCTCCAATATAAGGATGATTAGTCCTTCCTTTCCCGTGTCCATGTAGTCCAAAATCGGGCATACCACCTCAAAAGGGTATGGCAGCATGTGCAGTTGTGCCTAACCTGGCTGCACAACTCGCGCATATAATCGGGTTCTACTTTCCCTACCGACTCTTTTACCATTGGAAAGTCTTCCACATTCTCTTCAGGAAGAGATGCTAAATCCTCTTCATCTTCCTTGGGAGATCTCTCCTGAAAGTCCATACTAACTTCCATGCTGGAAGCAGACACCAAATCTATGGGACCACTACGGGTTCCCTTATTCCATAATTCCGTACACTCCCCGTCACTTGACATATCCGTATCATAGAATATAAATAGAATACAAAAAAAAAAAAAATCATCGACAGCAGTTTCCCATAAAACCAATCTAGACTTTGGGGAATTTCTTACATATAGCATAATGTATTTTGGGGGAAAATCACCAAATAGTCATAATTAGCCTTGGGGAAATTTCTCATGCATAGTATAATGTATTTTGTTTGGGGGAAGTTGCCAAATAAGCACACTTGGTTTTTCTTCTGTTTCTTGGGGGGGAGGGGGGGGAATCTCCAAATTCCTATTGTTTGCTGTTCAATTTGAGAATACCGGGGAAAGTACATCCTACTTTGCTATGTTTGATAAATTTAACACTGTTTCATCAATTGGGGGGAAAATTGCTAAGTGAGTACACCTTGCTTTGGGGGGGAATTTCCTAAGTATCAGAATACCGTGTTCTCATTTTTGGGGAAAATATGCCCTATCTTGTTATGTTTGATAGACTTAACTTGGATGAATTTTTCTTCCTTTGCTATCATTCCTTCTCGTCAAACGTTGTTCTCAGACTGAATACTTCAGTCTGAATCAATCGAAGTAAATTAACCCAGCCCCCGTGCAGCGGACTCCGAAGAGTCCGTCAGTTGGGATTCTTAGCTGTCAGCGAGACATGCAACCGTCTTAATCTTACTTCGAGAGATTCATTCTTCCGAGTTCGCTCTGATACCAACTGTAACGCCCGCCCCTTTTCACCCGATATATCAGAGTCTATTTTTTTTTTTTTATAAAAGTGACAAAGGGTGCAGACGTCACGACGCGGGTTAAGTCCGAGCTTCTAAAGCCTGGCCCTTAGCTGGTTAGCCCTACGTGTGCATGGAACGAAGTCCACGGAGAACGGTTCACACGTAGAAGTAAGCATCGGGGAACATTAAAACCAAGTGCGGAAAATTATAATAGAGTCTAACCTACAAATTCTTAGATAGCAGGGAAGTTACATTCATTCAATCACCAATCAAAATCATAATGTCCAAAGTAAAATCCCAAAACATAGCAAGTAATCTAATTTATTACATTCCGACAAACTAAGCTACTCAAATTACATTTTTCCAAAATAAAGTAAGTAAACTAAGCCGCTCGCTTTCCCAATTTCCATCATTAAAATAAATAATATCCACCTATATATTAATTTACAATTTCTGGGCCATTACATTAATTGGGCAATGACCCAACAATTTACCCATCTAAGGTCCATATCTAACATTCACAAATTAAATCGGTAATTTCAGTAAATATTTATAACTTGAAAATCCGGGGTGTTACACATTTAACCAATTAAAATCCATTAACAATACCAATACACCTCCATGGGGTTCGGCCATACACCATGGCCGAACCCTATGGTTCATAATCTTCCTTCTAAAAATCATTAATCATTGATCTCCCATTTAATCAATCACCATATTAAGTCCATATATATTTTTCCATGGTCTCCATTTAACCCTTTAAAAATCATACACCATTACCAAAAAACTCCCATAGTTTTCATCATTCCAAATCCATTACAATACTAATCAATCTCCATGGGGTTTGGCCATGCACTATGGCCGAAACCTATGGTTCATTCTTTCCATTACAATACCATCTTCATCCCTCAATCTTCTTCCATGGGGTTCGGCCATACATCATGGCTGAACCTTATGGTTCCTTATTTTAAACAAATTTATCGAAATTACTTACCAGTTCCACGACTCCTTCACTTGTTCTTGCTCTTCCAATCCTTCTCTTCCTTGCACACTTGCTGGCTGCCCTCTCCTTTTTATCAAGCCCATCTTGATGAATCTCAGCCCACACAGATCAGCCGATGCATCTGACCTGTTTATTCTTGTATGCTCCTTTGAGATGTTTCTCTGCTCACGCTGGTAGTACCTTGAGATGCAGTGGGCTCCACAGCGGATCAGCAAACACCTCTGCAGCTCCTCTTTGTTTGTGTGTCTCTTGATGACCAATGTACTCACACACGCCTCTCTCTTCTTTCTGCCGTGTCTGCCACCTTCAATATATAGTGGAAAACTTGCAATAAAACTACCCATACCGCTGGATTTTAGAAGAGAAAATATAGGCCAGATGATGTATCGTTGATCTTGCACCTTACCAAGAAACCCACTATAGCAAGATTCTCTTACTTTACATATCATCTAGCCAATAATAAACCATGCACGCACGACTGTAAGTTTCCCAAAGCATCCAGTCTTCATGCAATGCGTTTATACGTCCCTTGCTATCCAATTTTATCTCTTCCTAAAATAAGCCTTTCCACTTTGGGAGAGTCCTTTATTTAATTTTAGACAATTCCCTAATGCCTTTTTCTTTAACAAGGAAAGACCCCTTTTTAAATGATCTTATGCGCATCCTCATGGATGTGCAAATCCCACACACACGGCCATGTAATCTATATTCCATCCCTAAGATCTTTCCATCAATTCCTTTCATGCGCATGCAATCTTCTAATTTCCTTGATGCACATAATAATTAATGATAGACATAATGCATTACTAATTTATTTAAGCCCCATTTAATTTTATTGAAACCATTTCCACAATCCGTTGGGTCTTAATTGGGAAATGACCCAACACCTTTACCCATATAAGGTCCATATCTAATAATTCACAAATTAAATGGGTAATTTTCATATATATATTAATAACTTGAAAATCCGGGGTATTACAACTTTTGGGAATTTTAATTTTAGGCTACAATTTAAAATTTGCAGTTTTCATTTTTAGAAACTACAACCTCAGAAGGTTACCTAATTTTAAAAGTTTGTTTTAATAATAGTTGAAATTCTAGAATTTATATAGATTTGAAATTCATACTAAATTTAGAAACTTGATAAATTGGGAAATTTCTACTTTTAGAAATTTTATAATTTTAGATATTATTTTCATTTTTTGAAATTGTGCTACTTTTGGGAATTTCTATTTTAGGCTTCTATTTAAAATTGGTAGTTTCTATTTTTAGAAACTACAATTTTAGAACGTTACCTAATATTAAATGTTTCTTTGAAAAATAATTGAAATTCTAGAATTTATATAGATTTCGAAGTCTTATTAAATTTAAAAACTTGTTGAATTGAGAAATTTTATATATTATTTCTATTTTTCAAAATACTGCTACTTTTGAAATTTCTATCTTAGGCTCGTATTTAAAATTGACAGTTTCTATTTTTAGAAACTACAACCTCAGAAGGTTACCTAATTTTAAATGTTTGTTTTAATAATAGTTGAAATTCTAGAATTTATATAGATTTAGAACTCTTACTAAATTTAGAAACTTGATGAATTGGGAAATTTTTATTTTTAGAAATTTTATAATTTTAGATATTATTTCCTTTTTTTGAAATAGTGCTACTTTTGGGAATTTCTATTTTAGGCTACTATTTAAAATTGGCAGTTTCTATTTTTAAAAACTACAATTTTAGAAAGTTACCAAAATTTAAAAGTTTCTTTAAAAAAAAGTAGAAATTCTAGAATTTATATAGATTTGGAAGTCTTACTAAATTCAGAAACTTGTTGAATTGAGAAATTTCTATTTTTAGAATTTTTATAATATTAGATATTATATATATTTTTTTTGAAATAGCACTACTTTTTGAAATTTCTATATTAGGCTACTATTTAAAATTGTAAGTTTCTATGTTTAGAAGCAACAATTTTATAAAGTTACCAAATTTTAAAAGTCTCTTTCAAAAATAGTTTAAATTCTAGAATTTATATAAATTTAGAAGTCTTACTAAATTTTAAAACATGTTCAATTGAGAAATTTCTATTTTTAAATTTTTTATAATTTTGGATGTTATTTCTATTTTTCGAAATACTTCTACTTTTGGTAATTTCTATAATAGGCTAGGGTTTAAAATTTGCAGTTTTCATTTTTAGAAACTACAATCTTAGAAGGTTATCTAATTTTAAAAGTTTTTTTTAAAAAAAAGTTGAAATTCTAGAAATTATATAATTTGGAAGTCTTAGAAAATTTAGAAACTTGTTGAATTGAGAGATTACTATTTTTAGAAATTTCATAATTTTAGATATTATTTCTAGTTTTCGAGATAGTTTTACTTTTGG
Source organism: Chimonanthus salicifolius (assembly GCA_013350335.1). Taxonomy (NCBI): domain Eukaryota; kingdom Viridiplantae; phylum Streptophyta; class Magnoliopsida; order Laurales; family Calycanthaceae; genus Chimonanthus; species Chimonanthus salicifolius. The sequence goes on from JAAGOE010000278.1 coordinate 10,147, forward strand.
AAATTTCTATTTTACGCTACTATTTAAAATTGGCAGTTTCTATTTTTATAAACTACAATTTTAGAAGGTTACCTAATTTTAAAAGTTTGTTTTAAAAATAGTTGAAATTCTAGAATTTTTATAGATTTGGAAGTTTTACTAAATTTAGAAACTTGTTATATTGAGAAATTTCTATTTTTAGAAATTTTAAAATTTTAGATATTATTTCTGTAAACGCCGCGCCCTTTTTCATTCGCTTTTTCCCGTAAATTTAGAGTCTATTTTTTTTTTTAAATAACAGAGTAGAGTGATAGAGCGTGGGACTCGAGCTAAGTCCGAACTTCCAAAGTCGGACCCTTAACTGGCCAACCCTTTGTGTGCATGGACTCAGTCCACTAAAATGGTTCACACATAGTAATATCAACATGCGGAATAAAAATCATAACATGCGGAATTATAACATCCAAATTGCCGAATCCATAATAGAACCAAGTTCTATTCCATTCAGATAGTAAAGTACGTCAAGTCTTTAATCATCATTATCATTACATAATTATTCAGTAAAATATCCAACCATAGCAAATTCATCTAAGTTATTACATCCGAATTCTAGATATTCAAAATACAAGCCCATGAGTATCATTAACAAAATATAAACTATCATCCTCCAAGCTCCTATGCCTGGCCCGTTACGTGTTCATCATTTCCCTGATTTCCTGTGTCATCAACTAGGGTAGAAGTAGGGCGTTAGTACAATGAGCCCAGTAGGTATTCCAATTAGGGTTAACACATGGGTTAGTACCAAAAATCCAGATATAATAAATATATCAAAACGAGTATAATAAATCATACCATACTTACAAAACCTTGTATCCAAAATAGTGTATGATAATAGAGATCCAATCATTCCGATATAAAGCCAGAAACCTTGCATGATAATAAAGATCATAATCATGTCGATTCAATGCCATGCCATGCTATCATATGCAATGAATCCCACCCATCACAAAACATAGGGTATACTCTTGATGTAATTCTCCTCATCAAAGTATCTTCCTGGTGGAATGCTCGTCACCAAGGTCTTCTCTCTTGATGGAATTCTCCTCATCAAGGTATTCCCCACAGTTGCCTTACGAACATTCCGACAGAGTGTGGCCTCCGGTTACTTAGTATCCTCTTGATGGAATTCTCATCATCAAGATATCCCCTGATGGAATGCTCATCACCAGGGTCTTCATACATAGAGGGATTCTCATCATCAAGGTATCCCCCATTAATGCTTTACGGACACACCAACGGAGTGTGGGTCCCCGGTTACCTGTCATCCCTCCCATGCCATGCATGAGATGCAAATATCACATGCTATGCAACTATACAAAATCATAGCATTTAAAAGCTCATATTTAAAACGCATGCTATTTTATCAAATAAACATAGCATATAAAATCACCATTTGAAACATATCCTTTGCAATATAATTTCATTAAATCAAGATAAAACAATGTACATAAACCCATGGTTTCATAGAGGTGGAATCCTACCAAAGACCGCTAACGTATCCTTACGTCTTTCATCTAGTAACTACTCACAATCGTAGACACCTTGTGAGGTCCCGTTACCTTATAATATAATAATCAATCAAAACCAAGTCCCACTTGATTCACAATATTTTTAAGTCCATAAACCAATCCCCATGCTTTATCATTTTCAGTCGATATTACCAAATTGCCATTGGTCTAATATTTAATTAACAATTCAATCAGTTAATCCAACATACGTAACCCTATGTTCATCAAAACAATCCCCATGGGGTTTGGCCACACACCATGGCCAAACCCATGGTCCCTTATTTTTTACCATAATTACAACAATGTCATCCATGGCTAACATAACCCATGACCTACCATTTTCACATTTATTTACCAAATTGCCATTGGTCTAACCTTCCATTTTAGCAAGTATTTACAACCTTGCCATTGGTCTAATCATAACCAAAACATTCCTCTTGTTTAGGTTAGAAACATAGATTCATAAACATCTAAGTTCACCAAATAATTCCCATGGGGTTCGGCCATACACCATGGCCGAACCCATGGTCTAGCACTTTCACTCTTATTTACCACTTTGCCATTGCCTCCAGCAACTTAGGCTTAGGTTCCAATTGTAATACCCCAGATTTTCAGTTTATCTATATTTATGAAAATTGCCATTGAAATTATGAATTAAAAGGATATGACCGTAGATGAGTACGTTGTGCGGCCCATTGCTCAATTAAGATCCAATGGCTATGGGTTAAGTGTTTGAAATAAAATAAATGTGTAATGTATGTTTAATTGGGTCAAGAGTACTAATTGGGTCAAAGTGTGTTAATTGGGTCAAAATGGCCAATTTCGACCCAATGGGTCATGGTTGACTTGGTTGACCATTAGGTGAGCTCAAGTCTAATTAGGTTAAGGGTGAATTAAATGGGAATGCAAACAAGTGTTTTAGTTGATTCAAATTAAATGGTTGAGCTAGATTAAATGGATGAATTGAGTTGGGGAGTTAAATAAATGAGTTGGATGGAATAATTATTTTAAGTGAGTGAAGTGAGTAGATGAAAGGTGTTTGGGTGGTTTCAAATTCAAAACAACACTACACGTTGGTTGCATGTGGGGTGGGGGGCGGGGGGGATGTGGTGTTTACCTCATGCATGAAACTCCAAGAAAATAATGAATGAGGGGGCGTTTTGTGGGAGTTACAAAATGGGTTCACACATGGAGAAGTAATGGAAAGGTGTGGTTCATTTCAAATTCAAATATGTACACGTTGAATGCATGGAGGGGGGGGGGGGGGGGACGGAGGGGTAAACCTATGCATGAAACTCCAAAGATGGAGAATGAATGGAGTTGCCATTTTGTGGAGTTACATAAGGGGTTATGGCATTTCAAATTCAAATTCTAGTCTACATGTTGGAGGAAGGGGGAAAAGTTTCATCTCAAGATGAAACCCCCATTTGAGACGTTAATGAGAGGAGGAGGTAAGGGGAGGTTACACCAATGCAAACCATGGGAGACATTGGATGCTTTGGGAGTTTCATTCCATAGATGTAACCCCCAAGTGAGCATAAATGACTATGGTTAATGGGAATGGGAGATACAAGTGGTGCCACCAAGAGACACCATCCTGGGGCTGAATTTGATTAAACAAAGGGGTAGTTTTCATTTCCATTCACTCTATCATTCTCTCCCTCTCTTGGCGACCAGCAACCTAAGAGATTGAAAATGAAACATTTGGAGAATTTTATCTCATTTTCTCCCTCTCTTGGCCTTTCCTCTCAAGTTAAGGACTTGGAGTATTTTTCCATCTCAAGTTTCTCTCTCTCTCTCTCTCTCAAATCTATATCTTAGCCGAACCACGTCAAGGACTGCAGCAAGGTCAGTCTCGGCTAAAGGACAAGAAAGAAGGAGAGGCTAAGAAAGTAAAGGATCAAGAAGGAGTGAAGGAACAGGAGGAGTCGCAGTATTGGTAAGTGCTCAATAAACACTTGTTAAATAAAATGGTTAAGGAAGCATGATCCAGCCATTGTATGGCCGTACCTATCAAGGGTTAAAATCATGGCTAATGTTGTTTAAAAAGGGAAAAACATGGATCATAGGGTTCGGCCACTTTGTATGGCCGAACCCAATGAAAAGATATTGGTTTAATTTTATTGGATTTGAAGAAAAGAAATCATAAGTGTAGGTGTTTGGTTTTATTTAAAAGGATTTAAATGGATGGAAAAAAGATGAAGGGACAAATGATATGTTAAATGGAAGGTTATCATAGATTTCTAAAGGGACTAAATGGAGGTATGAATGGGAAACATCAAAAGATCAAACTATATTTGTATGTTACATTTTGAAGGAAAATAAAGAACCATAGGTTTCGGCCATGTAGTATGGCCGAACCCAATGGAGGGTTATTGATGTTTTAAAAAAATTTAAAATGTATGGAAAGTGATGGACTTGGATGTATTTTGTTTATCAAAAAGAATGGAAAAGAGGAGCACCAAAACCAAAATGGTGAGGTTCGGCCATGTTGTATGGCCGAACCCCACCAAGGTATGTTTAGTAGATTGAGGCTTTAAATAAGTTATTTGGATGATATTGGTTAAATAAAAAGGTAGATCAAATTAAATGGGTGAGGTTCAGCCATGGTGTATGGCCGAAGTCCAAAAGGTGGTTTTTGGACTTAGATTTAATTGGAAATCAAATGGATATTTTCTTGACTTGTTGTTATATAAACAAGGTAACGGGACTTCTTGAACGGTGCGCAATCGTGAACGCAGTGACGGTTTAAGAACAGCTGATATTTTTAAGTGACTTTTGTGTAGGTTTCCTACCTCTTTGTAACCACGTTTTATACTTGCTGTTTTTATGTTGATTTTTATGAGATATGTGTTAAATTATTATGTTTCAAAGAGGATTTGGAATGCTAAGATTTATTTACAAATGACATGTATTCATTAACATCGCATGCATGACATGGGGTGATGGTTATGTAACCGGAGGGTCCACACTCTATCGGGGTGACCGAAAAATGTATGTGGTGGTACTTTGATGATGAGAATCCCATCAAGAGGAAACCGGAGGGTCCACACTCCGTCGGGGCATCCGAACAACCTATGTGGTGGTACCTTGATGATGAGAATCCCATCAAGAGGAGGCTATGTATACTTGTGATGGGTGGGACTCATTACATTTGCATACATACGTAGCATTGTTTTTGTAAGATTTTGATGATCATGTATTATTATGTTATATGCATGTTTTATACCTGTAACGCCCCGCCCTTTTTCACTTGCTTTTTCCCGTAATTACAGTGTATATATATATATATATATATTTTAAACAGAGTAGAGTGATAAAGCGTGGGACGTCACGACGCGAGCTAAGTCCGAACTTCCAAAGTTCGACCCTTAACTAGCCCACCCTATGTGTGTATGGACTCAGTCCAATAAAATGGTTCACACATAGCAATACCGACTTGCAGAATAAAATCATACAACTGCGGAATCATAACCATCAAAATGCGGAATTATATTAGAACCACGTTCTAATCCAATCAGATAGCAAAGTACGTCATAAACATCAAACCGAAACAATCAACCATCTGAGTTATTACATTCCGAAATCCAAATCCTCAAATACAAGTTCATGAGTAATTTTTATTCAAAGCGTATAAAATAAATCTTCCAAGCTCCTAAGCCTGGCCCGTCTTACGTTCCTCGTTCCCCTGATTACCTGTATCATTCACTACAGGGTAGAAGTAGGGCGTTAGAACAACGCGCCCAGTAGGTATTCTAGTTACGGCTAACACATGGTTAGTACAAAACATATATTATAACATAATATATAAAACCAGGTAAAATCCATGCCATGCAATGATGACAGATATGCAATGAGTCTCACCCATCACATGTACATAAAGTACCCACCACATAGTTCTTCCGGACGCCCCGGCGGAGTGTGGAGCCTCCGGAATCCTCTTGATGGAAATCACATTAAGGTATTGCACATAGGTTCTTCGGACACCCCGACGGAGTGTGACCCCTCCAGTTATAAATCCTCCACCCCATGCCATGCATGAGATGCCAATGAAACACATGCTAATTATAACATAAACATAGCATTTACAAATCATGCTTTAAAACACATGCTCTTTCCTCATATAAACAAAGCATATAAAATCAACCTTTGAAATCATTACATGTTATTTGCAACATGAACATAGCATTTAAAATCCATAATAAGACATATCCTTGAAACATATTTTTATCAAACATAAGATAAAACGAAGTACATAATCCATGGTTTCAAAGAGGTGGAATCCTACCAAAGACCGTTCACAAGTCCTTGCGTTCCCGTCCAAGATTCGATCACCGATCGTGCACCGCTTGCGAGATCCCGTTACCTTATAATATAATGATAAATGAACACCAAGTCTCACCTAATAACAAGGTTCTAAGTCTATAAACAAAACCCCATGGGGTTCGGCCATACACCATGGCCGAACCCATAGCTTACCATTTTTCATACATATTTACAAAAATGCCATTGTTGATAACCCTAGCCCCTTTTCTTTGCTTAGGTTCCAAGCCATCCATTCATGTTTCCAAAGCACATAATCCCAAAAAATAATTCATGGGGTTCGGCCATACACCATGGCCGAACCCAATGTCCAATATTCTCTCATATTTACAAAAATGACATTGGTTTCCTCTTTCCTTTAAATCTTCCATAATTAGACCTTTTAAATTTCCCTAACCAAATAAGCCCATCAAACACAACTCATGGGGTTCGGCCATACATCATGACCGAACCCATGGTTCTCCATTTTGGTGTTTAATTATATTTTTGCCATTCCTTTCTCCATCAATTCATAACATACATTGTATCCTTTATTATATTTTAAACTACAAATAACATCACTCATAACATAGGTTCATAATCTGATTCATAAATCAGCCCTTAACCTTGAATTAAAGATGCCATTAATCCCTTAATTTGGACCATGGGGTTCGGCCATACACCATGGCCGAACCCTATGGTGTATAATTTCCAACCATGCCATTAAATTCATACCATCCATCTCCTTTGATTCAATTATACATGAGCCTAAACCATATATTTAATTCCATAATTAAATAGGTTTCCAAAAACTAAACCTTAGTGGGGTTCGGCCATACACCATGGCCGAACCTCACTCATGGCATCCAATCCATTTATTTAATCCAAGTTCCATAATCAAACCCCACTTTCCATTCTTGGATAGTTTCCATAAATAATCTTCATGGTCAATAAGTGGATATTTTCTAATTTTAATAACAACTTCCAAGAATAGAAACATTCTTAATATTCAATCCTCCTTTCCATAATTGGAAACACCTTCCAAAAATAGATTGTTTCCAAAAATAACAACCTTCCTTCCATTTTTAGATTGCTTTCCAAATTTAGCAATCATTACCATTCTTAGATGTTTTCTAGTTTTAGCAATACTAGCCATATTTGGAACCTTTCTATATTTGAATTGCTCTCCAAATTTAGAAACCATTTCCATCTAACATTCCAAACTTAACCCATGGGGGTCGGCCAAGCACCATGGCCGAAGCCTATGGTTCATGATCTTAGTCATTGGTTTAGATCCAATCAAAACCGATCATCAATCCATAAAATGTTTGGTGGGGTTCGGCCATACACCATGGCCGAACGTCACCTCTTCCTTTCATTACTTTAGATCCAATAACTTAGCCATCTAGAAATCATGATCGGCCATACCAAGGCCGACCCACATCTCTATCCAATTCTCCCTTTAAAATTATCCAAATCTTCCATGGGTTTCCATCATTCAAATTTGTCAATCTAAACCATAAATCCCCATGGTTTTTAATCATGAAATCACCATGTCTTTCCATGTTCTAAAATTTAAGAACATAAACCCAATTCATAAATCAAATCTCTCCATGGTTTTCAATCTTTAAAACCCAATAACTAATCATATCTTTCCATGGGGTTCGGCCATGCCATAAGGCCGAACCCTATGGTTCTTTTTCTCCATTTAATCCATTAATACTCATCACCAATATTTCTCCATGGGGTTCGGCCATGCACTATGGCCGAACCCTATGGTTCTTTTTGTTTCAAAACATAAAATTATTAAGCAAGATACTAACCTTTTCCCCTTTGGTTTCTTGCTCTTCCAATTTTCTTTCTTTTCCCTTTGCTTTTCTCCAAACAAGAACTCCTTCTTGTTGCTGCCCTTTCTTCTCTTGCTCTTGGCGTGGAAGAGAATGATGAATTGAGAGAGGGAGAGAGAGGAATAAACTCAACAATAAAAGATGTCCAAAACCGTGTATCCCTCTTGATCTCTCCTTTTGTAGCCTTTCTTAATCCAATATTAGAATGTTCTTAAGATAAGCAACCCTTAGCCGTGCGTCCCTTGTGTTTCCCCTTTTTTTTTTACACGTATACTATATTGTCGCTCAGTTTCGACCTTGTTAACTTCCGAATCAGAACAAGTGGTAAACTACAACATTGTAGCCCTTGAATTCTTCTTTCTAACACAAAAAGAATCAAGGAAATTGAATATTGGAGTGAAAAGTTATAACCAAAACACTGGATATATGTCAAACCTTCCTTATTTAACCATGGCCGACTTTCCCTCTTTAATTAGCCATAGCCGACTTTCCCTTGCCTTATTTAGCCTTGGCCGACCTCTCCTTCTTAATTTAAAACCTTCCCTTTAACTCTAATTAGTAAGTACTATGCGCATAACCTTAATCATAATCCAAATAATCTTTTAATTTAATTTAAGACAATCTACCTTCCCTTTTAGAATATCCTATGCGCATAATATGGATATTATTATCCAAATTTCGGCCATGCTTAATCTTTTATTTATTTCATAGATATTTCATCCCTTTTTAAATATCTAGCATATCATTGTGGATTTAAAATCCCACATATCTCTCATGCGCAAAGTCTATAGGTTTCACATTCAAAATTCGGCCATAAAAATCTTTTGTTTAAAATTAGATATAATTCATCACTAATTTAATTCAACCCATTTGTATTTAATAAAACCAATTCCAACATTGGATGGGTCCTAATTGGGTCATGGCCCAATTCTTGATCCAAATAAGCTCCAATTCTAAAATCCACCATTTAAAAGAAATAATTGTCATATAAAATAATAGTCTGAAAATCCGAGGTGTTATAATACTAACCTTGTGGCAGCCCTAATCGGAACACCTACTGGGCCTGTTGTTCTAACGCCCTATTTCTATCCTTAGTGGATGACACATGATAGGGAAAGGTCGAGGATTCGAAGGAAACCAAGCATAGGAGCTTGGGCATTGAATGGATTTATTTATGGATAATTTGTTTAAGTTTACATGGACATGTAATTTTGAGTAGTTAGATGTTGGCATGTAATAACTTTGTTAATATTTGCTATGGTTTGGATTGTTTTGAATGAATGTTTAGTTTAAGGTAATTTTGGATATATGACTTGTACTTTGCTATCTAAGATGGAGTATACTTAGGTTCTATTATAATCCGCAGTTAGATTAAGTAATATTCCACAAAGATTATACTCTACTATGTGAGAACCATTCTCATGGATTTAGTCCATGCTCACATAAGTTTGGCAAGTTAATGAGCGGACTTTAGAAGTCCTGACTTAACTCGCGTCGTGACACTCCGCTCTTATCACTTGTTTATTCATTTAAAAAAAAAAATGGACTCTGATTTAGAGTGAAAAAGGGTGGGGTGTTACAGTTGGTATTAGAACGAAACGGGAATATTGAATCTTTCGAAGTAAGATTAAGACGGTTTCATATCTCACTGACAGATAAGAATCCCAACTGACTGACTTTTCGGAGTCCACTGACTGGGGGCCGGATTAATTTACTTCGTTAGACTCAAACTGAACAATCAATCTGAGAACAACAATGAAAGATAGCAAAGTAAGTACAGTCATCATAATTGAATCTGTCAAACATAGCAAAATAGGATACACTTCCCCGATATCCCGAAATTGAGAAACAAACAATAGATATTTAGAAACTTCCCCCAAAAATAAAGAAAACCAAACCAAGAATGCTTATTTGGAAATCTTCCCAAAATAGTAATAACATAAACTGTACGAGGAAACTAAGTCAATAATTTTTTTTTTATGACTTAGGGAAAATGGCTCCAAAGAAAAAGATCCAACAAAGCAAGAAAGGGAAGGAAAAAGAGATACCACTCATTCGACATGAGGAAGAGAGGGAAAAATCTCAACCTGAAAATGAGCAATCTCAACATGGGAAAGAGCAATCTCTACATGAGAAGGAGCAATTTCGACGTGGGGAAGATGAACGGCACTCACGACGGGAAGAGGAAGAGCGAAACTCTCATTATAGTGAACGAGAGAAAGAGGAGCAAAACACGTGAGCATACCGGTGGTACCTCTTGAACTACAAAGCTTGGTTCAAGCAGTAGTTACTTCTGTCCTCCAACAGCATCTGAATGGAGGTGGAAACACTAGTGACGCCAGTAACAACAACTTGGTCAGAGATTTCCAGTAACAACGCCCTCCCCACTTCAAGGGAAAGGAAGGGCTGTCAGATCAGAACATTGGTTGAAGAAGATCATCAGATCTTGACCTTACTCCAGATCTCGAGTCATGCTGACAAGATTTTGCTGGCTACATCCCAACTGATAGACGATGCCGGAAAATGGTGGGAGGTTATAGAAAAATAGCAAGCACTTGTGCCGGAAAGGGAAAAGACTACAATGACATGGGAATGGTTCTCAGCTACCTTTCTAGATCAGTATTTTCCCGAGGAGGAGAAGGAACGTCACATTCAAGCTTTCCTATCCTTGGTACAAGGCTCTATGACGGTGGCGGAGTATCAACGAAAATTTCTTAGTCTGTCTTGTTATGTATTTTATATGGTGGATACAGAGCACCGAAGGGCACATAAGTTTGAGCAGGGCCTACGGCCAAACATTAGGGCCAAAGTATCCATAATCAAGGCAACCACACTGACTGAGGTGGTCAGCAGGGCCACAATAACTGAGCAAGAAATGGCTGAGATGGTGCTGTTTGACAACCGCTGAGCTCATAGTGGGAGGGGTGCATTCCAGCCCAACAAGAAGTTCTGACCAATCTTCAGCAGACCCTCACCATTTACTGGGTCCACAGGGGCCTTTCGTCCCAACCAGTCCTCCCCATCTGCATCAGTCACTCAGGCTCTCAGAAGGGTGAACAACTGTTTCCATTGTGATCAACTGAGTCACTTCAAGAGGGATTGCCCAAAGCTTAACAAGCTCTCCTATTCCAGAGGATCATTCCATCCACCAGCAAGGCCAGTTTATTCCCGAGGAGGCAGGACATATAATCAGGTGGGACGGGCGCCTAACCCTACTGGATCCGGACGATTGTTTACTCTAGCACCTCTAGAGGATGTGGATCATTCTGTGATTCAAGGTATGGTAGTAGTCAGTAGTTCCTATGCCTATGCACTATTTGATTCTGGAGCTTCACATTCTTTCATATCTACTGCATTTATAACTGCCACTGGTACTTTAGTTCAAAAACTGTCCACATCCCTCACAATTGTATCCCCTGTCGGAGACATGTTATTGGGACTCATATGCACGGCTGTGAATACCGAACTAGCTGGACTCAGATTTGAGTTCAATTATCTGGTACTCGATATGACTGAGTACGATATTATCTTCGGCATGGACTGGTTGGCTAGCTTTCAGGCCAACATTGATTGTTATCGCCTCAGAGTGACATTTTGGTCACTCGAAGGAAAGCAATATGTGGTTCGTGCAGACAAGCAAAGCAGACTGCAAGAAGGGTTAAATCATCTGGTATTGAACAGTATCAGAATCAACATGACACCGGTGGCTGAACTCCCAGCAATAGTGAAAGAGTATGCAGATGTTTTTCCAAAAGAACTCCCTGGCTTGCCCCCTATGAGGGAGATCAATTTTGAAATCAAGCCGTACCCTGGCACTTCACCAGTGTCATTACCCCACTATCGGATGGCACCAGCAGAGATGTCCGAGCTGAAGAAGCAGATTGATGAACTGCTTAGACTGGGTTGCATCCGGCACAACACATCATCTTGGGGAGCTCCAGTGTTGTTTGTGAAGAAGAAGGACGGTTCACTCCGAATGTGTGTGGATTACCGAAAACTGAATCAGTTAACTGTCCGGAACAAGTACCCTTTACCCAGGATCGATGATTATTCGATCAGCTGAGGGGTTCCAGTCATTTTTCGAAGATTGATTTGATGTTCGGTTATCATCAAATCTGGCTTAAGGAGGAGGATATAGAGAAGACAACCTTCAGGATGCGGTATGGACTATATGAGTTTGTAGTCATGCTGTTTGGACTCACTAATGCACTGGCTGCATTTATGGATTTAATGAACAGGATCTTTCATCTGTACCTGGACCAGTTCGTGATTGTGTTTATTGATGATATCCTGATCTTTTCCAAAAGTAAGGAAGGCCATGCTAAACACCTGAAAATAGTTCTGGACACTTTGAGGAAGAACAAGTTGTATGCCAAAGCAAGCAAATGTGAGTTTTGGCTATCTGAGGTCAAATTCTTGGGCCATGTCATAATAGTAGACGGTATAGCCGTGGATCCGGCAAAGGTGGCAGCAATAAGTGAATGGAAAGCGCCAAAGAATGTAACCGAGATTCGCAGTTTCTTGGGATTGGCTGGTTATTACATGAAGTTCATCATGGACTTCACCAAAATTGCATCTCCATTGACTCGTCTCACTCAGAAAGGAGTCAAATATGAGTGGACAGATCTGTGCAACTGGAGGTTCGACGAGCTGAAAGATAGACTTACAACTGCTCCCATCCTAATTCTACCAGAAAAAGGCAAAGGATATGAAGTATAATGCGACGCTTCAGGAGAGGGACTAGGGTGTGTTCTCAGTCAACGTCATCGTGTGGTGGCTTATGGTTCAAGACAACTAAAGATACATGAACGTCTCTATCCTATACATGATCTTGAACTAGCCACAGTGGTCTTCGCTCTCAAAAGCTGGAGACACTATCTATATGGCGAGAAATTTAAAGTGTTTTCAGACCATAAGAGCTTGAAGTATTTGTTTGATCAGAAGGAGCTCAACTTGAGGCAGCGTAGATGGATGGAATATCTGGCGGATTATGAGTTCGCGCTCCGATATCATCCGGGTAAGGCAAACAAGGTGGCGGATGCTCTCAGCCGTATATCACATGCATCAGTGGCATGTTTGATCAGGACGGAATGGGAGATGTTGAATATCATTCGAGAGTTCAATCTGTATATCAACAACCATGGGAGTATGTACAATTTAATCATACGGTCCAACATGGTTACAAAGATTGAACCAGAGCAACGAACAGATCCGGAAGTGGAAGAGATATGGGCCAAGATGTCTACTGGCATAGTCATATCGGAATGGGAGTTGCAACCAGGACAGGGTCTTGTATTCCGGGGAAGAATATATGTGCCAAAAAGCTGCAGAAAGGAGTTGCTGATTGAGGCACATCAGACCAAACTCTCCATACATCCGGGTAGCACCAAGATGTTTCACGACCTGAAGAGGTATTACTGGTGGCACGGACTCAAAAAAGATGTGGCGGAATTTGTGGCACACTACTTAACTTGTTAGCAGGTTAAGACGGAACATCAAAAGCCACCAGGGTTACTTAAACCCTTACCAGTGCCAAATGGAAATGGGAGCACATCTCCATGGATTTTGTAATAGGGTTACCAAAGTCTTCAAAGGGCAATGATGCAATATGGGTCGTGGTGGACCGACTGACCAAGTTTGCACATTTTCTTCCTATTAGGATGACAGACTCATCTGAGACTTTGGGTCGGCGGTATATCAGAGATATCATCAGATTGCATGGTATTCCTCAGACCATAGTGTCTGATAGAGATGGATGTTTCACCGGTAGAGTATGGCAGAACAGATCTACTGACTAGCACAGCTTTCCAACCACAGACTGATGGACAGTCGGAAAGGACAATACAAACACTGGAGGATATGTTGAGAGCGTGCATGCTAGACTTCAAGGGTGGATGGGAGGACCACTTTCCGTTAGTGGAGTTCTCATATAACAACAGCTATCAGGCAAGTCTTTAGATGGCTCCATTCGAGGCTTTATATGGTAGACCATGTAGGTCACCAGTGTGGTGGACAGAGGCCGGTGAGCCTGCATTGATTGGACCTGAGTTGGTTGCAGAGACCGCAGCACATATACAGTTAATAAGGCAGCATCTATTAACTGCACAAAGTCGACAGAAGAGCTATGCCGACAAGAGGAGGAGGTTCCTTGAATTCGACGTGGGGGACATGGTGTTCTTAAAAGTCCCGCCACGAAAGGGACACATGAGGTTTGGAAAGAAGGGGAAACTGTCGCCAAGATATGTGGGACCATTTTCCATCATAAGAAGGATGGGAGATGTAGCTTATCAGTTGGCACTTCCTTCACAATTGGCATCTTTACACGATGTATTTCATATATCGATGTTGAGGAAGTACAATCCCGATCCGTCTCATGTATTGAACGTACAAGATATAGAAATACAAAGTGATGTGACGCATGTCGAGAAACCTGTCAGAATAGTGGAGACTGAACAAAGGGTGTTACGAAACAGAGCGATTCAGTTCGTCAAGGTGGTATGGGATCGACATGGTATTGAGGGAAGCCACTTGGGAACTCGGAGATGAGAACAACTCACCCTGAATTATTCATGTAATTTACTTTGGAATCCTACTTCGTTCGATTTTCGGGACGAAAATCGTAAAAAGAGGATTGTATTGCAATACCCTATATTTTTAGTTTATCTATATTTACGGAAATTGCCATTGAAATTATGAATTAAAAGGATATGACCGTAGATGAGTAAGTTGTGGGGCCCATTGCTCAATTAAGACCCAATGGCTATGGGTTAAGTGTTTGAAATAAAATAAATGGGTAATGTATGTTTAATTGGGTCAAGAGTACTAATTGGGTCAAAGTGTGTTAATTGGGTCAAAATGGCCAATTTCGACCCAATGGGTCATGGTTGACTTGGTTGACCATAGGTGAGCTCAAGTCTAATTAGGTTAAGGCTGAATTAAATGGGAATACAAACAAGTGTTTAAGTTGATTCAAATTAAATGGTTGAGCTAGATTAAATGGATGAATTGAGTTGGGGAGTTAAATAAATGAGTTGGATGGAATATTTATTTTAAGTGAGTAAAGTGAGTAGATGAAAGGTTTTTGGGTGGTTTCAAATTCAAAACAACACTACACGTTCGTTGCATGTGTGGGGGGGTGTTGGGGTGGGGGTGTTTACCTCATGCATGAAACTCCAAGATAAATAATGAATGAGGGGGCATTTTGTGGGAGTTACAAAATGGGTTCACACATGGAGAAGTAATGGAAAGGTGTGGTTCATTTCAAATTCAAACGTTGAATGCATGGGGGGGTGGGCGGAGGGTGTTTAACCTATGCATGAAACTCCAAAGATGGAGAATGAATGGAGTTACCGTTTTGTGGAGTTACATAAGGGGTTATGGCATTTCAATTTCAAATTCTAGTCTACACGTTGAAGGAAGGGGGAAAAGTTTCATCTCAAGATGAAATCCCCATTTGAGGCGTTAATGAGAGGTGGAGGTAAGGAGGAGGTTACACCAATGCAAACCATGGGAGACGTTGGATGTTTTGGGAGTTTCATTCCATAGATGTAACCCCCAAGTGAGCATAAAGGACTATGGTTAATGGGAATGGGAGTTACAAGTGGTGCCACCAAGAGACACCATCTTGGGGCTGAATTTGATTAACCAAAGGGGTAGTTTTCATTTCCATTCACTCTATCATTCTCTCCCTCTCTTGGCCGTGTAACGCCCCACCCTTTCTCACTATAAATCAGAGTCTATTTTTTAAAAAAATAAAAAATAAACAAGTGATAAGAGCGGAGTGTCACGACGGGAGTTAAATCCGGACTTCTAAAGTCCGACCCTTAACTGGCCAAACCTATGTGAGCATAGACTAAGTCCATGAGAATGGTTCTCACATAGTAAAGTATAAACATGGCGGAACAATACTTAAACTAACTGCGGATTATAATGGAACCTAAATCTACTCCATTTTATTAAATAACAAAGTACGTTATCATTTTTTCAAAGTTATCTTAACTTAATCAATCATTCCAAACCATACCAAACCATAGCAAATATTATTAAGTTATTATATGCCAATATCTAACTAACGAATTACATGTCCTTGTAACTTAAACAAATAACCATAAATAAAACCATTCAATTGCCCAAGCTCCTATGCTTGGTTTCCTTCGCGATCCTCGACCTTTTCCTTTCCTGTCTCATCCGCTAAGGATAGAAATAGGGCGTTAGATTAACGCGCCCAGTAGGTCTTCTGATTAGGGCTACCACAAGGTTAGAATAAAAACATACATATAACATAATAGTACATGATCATCAAATCTTACAAAAACAATGCTATGTATGTATGCAAATGTAATGAGTCCCAACCATCACAAATATACATAGCCATCACCAAAGTACCCCACAGTGGTCTTTCGGACGCCCCAATGGAGTGTGGCCTCCGGTTTCCTCTTGATGGGATTCTCACCATGAAGGTACCCCACAGTGGTCTTTCGGATGCCCCGACGGAGTGTGGCCTCCAGTTACATAACCATCACCCCATGCCATGCATGAGATGTCTATAAATACATGCCATTGTAAATAACTCTTAACATTCAAATCCACAATGAACATAATAGTTTAACACATATATCTCATCAAAATAAAGATAAACATCAAGTATAAGTGTGGTTACAAAGAGGTAGGAAACCTACACAATGATCACTTAAATGGTCCGCTCTTCTTAAATCGTCACCCGTTCACGATTTGCGCACCGTTCAAGAAGTCCCGTACCTTGTTATATAACAATAAGTCAAACACATGTCCCATTTAATTTCCAACTAAGTCTAAGTCCCAAAAACCACTTGTGGGGTTCGGCCATACCCCATGGCCGAACCTCTCCCACTTAAATTTTGTTCTCTCTTTTATTTAACCAAAACCATACAACTAACTCACATACAAACCCCAATCCACCAAATGTAACCTTGTGGGGTTCGGCCATACACCATGGCCGAACCTCGCTTATTTTTGTTTTAATGCCTCCTTTGGATTCTTAAGCCCAACCACACCATTCAAATAAACTTAATTAAACACCTCAACTACAAGCATACCTTGGTAGGTTTGGCCATACAACATGGCCGAACCTTACCACTTTGATTTTGACCCTTCTTTCCTTTGAACATTTCATTCATATTTACAATCTTGCCACTTGCATAACCCTTGTTTAATTTTGCTTAATAACTAATGTCCATAACAAAACCACCTTAGTGGGGTTCGGCCATTACAATATGGCCCGAACTTCACCAACTTAATTTGGTCCGTTAATTCCTTCATACATCCATCTCCAATTACATTAAAAGTTAACCAACTAAGTCCACCCAATAACCATTAGTGGGTTCGGCCATACTACATGGCCGAACCTCACCCTATGGATTTTATCCCTTGTTCCATCATCTATCATGGTTGATCACTTTAATACTAAATCCATAAATAACCATATGTGATTCTTAAATCAAAAGCATATAACAATTCAATATTTTCAAAACATATTCTTAATCCGATTATCCCATCAAAATAGTCCATGGGGTTCGGCCATACACATGGCCGAACTCTATGGTTCTCTTGACTCAATCATTCCATCATTTATATATAATTTAGGCTCAACACTTTAGCCATAATAACCATATGGTTCAGCCATCCAATGGCTGACCCAAAAAATTAAACTTAACTCCATTTAAAACACCTAAAACCTCCATGACATTGTATGGTTTTTAACTCTCGCAAACCATAAAATATCAAGTCCTTTCATGGGGTTCGGCCATCCCAAGTGGCCGAACCCTATGATCCATGTTTTACCCTTTTTTTTAAATAGCATAATCCATGATCTAAACCCTTGATAGATTCGGCCATACAATGGCCGGATCATATTCCCTTAACCAATTTATTTAACAAGGGTTTATAATGCACTTACAATATTGCGACTCCTTCGGTTCTTTGACTACTTCTTGATCTTTACTCGGGCTTGTTCTCTCGTTCCTTTCTTAGTCATTCCTTCCTTCTCCTTTAGCCGAGACTGACCTTGTGCAGTCCTTGAGGTAGTTCGGCTAAGGTATAGATTTGAGAGAGAGAGAAAACTTGAGATGGAAAAATTACTTCAAGTACTTGACTTGAGAGGAACCGCCAAGAAAGGAAGAAAATGAGATTGATCTTCTTTTTTTAGGTTGCTGGCCGGCCAAGATAGAGTGTGAGGGAGAGATAGCCATGAGGGATTACTTCCCTATCTCTACATGAGATAGAATTCTCGACTCCAACGTGTATGCCATTTGAAATTTGAATATTTTAAATGTAAACTATCTCCATTATCTTTCCATGTGCATCCTTGTTTGATTTTGAAATAATCCAAACCATCTCCATTCTCTCCAACGTGTGCCTTTGAAATAAAACAATACTCCTCCTTTTGTTTGAATTTGAAAATTAAACCAACACTCCTCCATCTTCTCCAACATGTGTCATTGTTTTAAATTGAATTAACATAACTCCTCCATCTTTTCCAACGCGTATCATTGTTTTAAATTTGAATTAAACATAACTCCTCCATCTTCTCCAATGTGTATCTTCGTTTTAAATTTGAATTAAATATCTTCTCTCCATCTCACTTGTTTGAATTTCAAATATAAACCTCCACCCCATTTATTTTGTATTTGAATTTTAAACCACCTTCATCTCTCCAATGTTTAAATTTTGAAACAAACCAACCTCCTCCCCAATGTTATCCTTACCTTTGTTTTGAATTTGAATTGATCATAACTCCTCCATCTCATCTGAATTTGAAATAAAAACCATCCAACCCATTATTTTGAATTTAAATTCAAAATACAAACCGTCATTCCCATTGTTTGAATTTAATTTAAAATGCAAACCGTCCAACTCAACTCATTTAATTTAACTCAATTCACTTGGTGGTCAACCAAGTCAAACACGACCCATTGGGTCCCAATTGGACATTTTGACCCAATTAACACTTTGAGCCAATTGAATACATCTTACCTAATTATTCCAATGCCACCATATCCACAATCCGCTAGGTCTTAATTGGGCATTGACCCAATCCTTTACCCATCTAGGGTCCATATCCATTAATTCACACTTTCAATGGCAATTTCATTAAATATTAATAACATGAAATTCCAAAGTGTTCCAGGCCGTCCAGCAACCTAAAAGAAGAATATCAAACATTTGGAGAATTTTATCTCATTTTCCTCCCTCTCTTGGCCGTTTCTCTCAAGTTTAAGGACTTGGAGTATTTTTCCATCTCAAGTTTTTCTCTCTCTCTCTCAATCTATACCTTAGCCGAACCCCTCAAGACTGCAGCAAGGTCATCTCAGCTAAAGGACAATGACAGAGAGGCTAAGGAGTAAAGGATCAAAGAGTGCAGGAACC
>JAAGOE010000279.1:0-29127 GCA_013350335.1 Chimonanthus salicifolius
AACATGTTACTAGTGA
Source organism: Chimonanthus salicifolius (assembly GCA_013350335.1). Taxonomy (NCBI): domain Eukaryota; kingdom Viridiplantae; phylum Streptophyta; class Magnoliopsida; order Laurales; family Calycanthaceae; genus Chimonanthus; species Chimonanthus salicifolius. The sequence goes on from JAAGOE010000279.1 coordinate 17, forward strand.
ACGTTGTCTTGAAGATAGAATTTTGCGAATTTTGCCTCCCTCATAAAGACACAAACCCAATATATAGAAGCATAGGATTGCTGGCTCAATGTGCACTGGACACATTGATTGTCCTCAATGATCTAGGCCAGCTATGGTGCACTCCAGCAAGCCTCCTTGACTGCTACTAAGGTTTGTCTCCAAAAAATTAAGGAAATGAAGGAAAAGTTGCAGGGAGAGATTAGGTTGAAAGAAGTGGTCTCTATCTGTATATGTCTGTATGGACCTGTTTAATCTCCCAAGCCAAAATTTTGTAAATGCTCTATAAAGAACTTTAGCTTTTAATCAAATGTTACGACACCATTTTGTTAAAGACCCTTTTGTGTAAGTTCAGTACTGTTCTGCACATCACTAAATGAGGATAGGCAGATTAGTAATCCTGCCTATCCTCATTTAGTGATGTGCTTAGAACAGTACTGAACTTACACAAAAGGGTCTTTAACAAAATGGTGTCGTAACATTTGATTAAAAGCTAAAGTTCTTTATAGAGCATTTACAAAATTTTGGCTTGGGAGATTAAACAGGTCCATACAGACATATACAGATAGAGACCACTTCTTTCAACCTAATCTCTCCCTGCAACTTTTCCTTCATTTCCTTAATTTTTGGAGACAAACCTTAGTAGCAGTCAAGGAGGCTTGCTGGAGTGCACCATAGCTGGCCTAGATCATTGAGGACAATCAATGTGTCCAGTGCACATGAGCCAGCAATCCTATGCTTCTATATATTGGGTTTGTGTCTTTATGAGGGAGGCAAAATTCGCAAAAATTCTATCTTCAAGACAACGTTCACTAGTAACATGTTATAGATGTGTGTAAATATATAAATGTTGCAAATATGACAATTAGGTGTATTATTTCAGATAGTATCATGTTGTATCATAATATTGCTAGGTTGACTTTCCTTCATTGTGCGTTTCAGTGTTTATTTGAACTACACTTTTGTAACAGAGAAATTGAGAAGAAAGGAATTCCATTTCATCTTCAAACTTTTTATTTCTCTCCTTCATTCTTTTCTTTTCCTTTCGTATTTTCACATTAACATGGTTTCAGCTAGAACGATTGTTTGCCTTTGTCTATTCTGCTATTGAAGAACCCTAGGCACTGCCTGCAACATTATTCACAGGGCAGATTTTTCACTCTCAAATCTCTTTCATTTCTTTGTATCTAGTTCTCAAACTTCACAATCACCTTCCCCTTGGTCCTAGGAAGAATCCTATAGGATCCTTTCAGGTTTCGGTTTTTTGTGGAGCCCATTTGGTGTTTTTTCTGAACCAAATTTGGGACGTCTAAAACCCTAGTTTTTGACTTTTTTTGCTAACATTTGAATGGAAAACAACCCTCTTGCCCACGATTCAACTGTTCCGCCCTTGCCTCTTTTTTCTATCCATTTGGTTTCGCTAGGGTTTCAGACAGTGTGGGGTCCACTACTGGATTTTGTCGTTGCAATAGTCTGGACCTCTCTTGCTCCTTTTTAATTCTTTGATTAGATCTGGGTTTCTTGTTACCTTTTCTATTTCAAATCACCACCACTAGAATCACCTTTACCATCCTTTTTTTTAGATCTATTTTAGATTTGGATTATATTACGTGGCTCTTACCTCACAATTTGTGGGGCTGAGTTTGAAACGAGCTATTATTTTGCATTCTTTGAGCACTTTCATGGCCTCCATGGACAAGAATGATGTTATTAGTGGGACTTCTTTTTATAATATGTTCAAAACCTTCTTTTTATAATATGTTCAAAACCAGCCCGTGTCTGGCTCGAACTCTATTTAAATAAACAGGCTTGGACAATATTTTTGTCCGACGGGCTGGGCTTGGGCTTTTACTCGAAGCCTATTGAGGCTTGTCGGGCTTTCATTTATTTTTATATATTATATACATATATCACAAGGTCATATCTTGTACCTTTTTTTTATAAAAAAATTGTTTTGTAAATTGCAAATTTTAATCGCATAGATTGAGAGCAGACTTAAAGGTATTCCACCTATTAAAATTTCATCTCAAAAATCAATTTTTAGACACTCGATCTTAATGGTCAAAATCACGAGGCATTGAATCTTTTCAATGATGTTTGCCAACTTTGGCTTTAAGATTAAGTGACTAAAAATTGAGTTTTGGACTGAAATTTTAATTGGTACTAGGTCTTTAAGTCTATTTTCAGTCTATACAACTAGATTTTCAAATTACAAAGTATAAATTAGAAAAAAATAGTACTAGGTGCAAGATAAATGGGCTTTAAACGGCAGGCTCGGGCTTTTTTTTTTTTGACAAACTTGGCCTGTGAACATGCCTACTTCTTTTGATTCAACGCGTATTGGCAATATGACTACCGAACTGTTGGATAAACATAATTATCTTCAGCGGTCCCACTTCCAAAATGTAAATCAATGCCAAAGGTAAGACCTATTGTATTTATGGGATTATTATGGAATCTGACTCTAAAGATTTATCGCATAAAGAGTGGAAGGCCAATAATTATCTGGTGCAGACTTGGCTCTACTCCATGAAACCTCATATTCGACACATGGTCTATATGTTTTCCATTGCAAAAGATATATGGGATATTGTTTGCAGTATGTATTCCCAGAAAGACAATTCTGCTCACATTTATCAACTTTATTAGGATGTTACCCATCTTCACCAAGGGGGATTTGCTTACTCATAGTCTGGCTTCCAATTGATTATTTTGAATAGCCTAAATTTGTTTTCAGCCTTGATTGTTTATTAAAGACGAAAGGACAAGTAGGTTGTTTCACCTTCCATCACTCCATCGTCCTCCAATGTTCTAGATCAACCCTCCACCAATCACGACCTTCCCATTGCCCCAAGGAAAGGCAAACGTAGTTGTGCCGGGCATCCTATTGCTAAATTTGTATCCTATGACTCTGTTTCTCCCTCTAGTCAGAGCTTTCTCACTTCAATAGATGAGGCACATATACCTAAAAGGGTTGATGTTGCTCTTTGGGATCCATCCTAGAAAGCCGTAATGGAAAATGAACAGAGTCAGATTTGGGAGATGGTTTCTCCTACCTCTTGACAATATCATGTCGGCTACAAGTGGATTTTTACTATCAAATACAATTCAGATGGTATGATTACTCGCCATAAAACTCGATTGGTTGCAAAAGGTCTTTACTTAGACTTATGGCATTGACTATTAGGAAATTTTCACCCCAGTAGCTAAGCTCACATCAACCCACATTTTGATTTCTCTTGTCACCACATATTGATGGTTTTTTCACCAATTGGATGTAAAACGTGCCCTTTTTTATAGCAGACTTAAAGAAGATGTTTATATGTACCTCCAATTGGCTTTGCCAAGAGGGGGAGCAAGGCAAAGTTTGTAAACTCTAGAAGGCTTTTACGGTCTTAAGCAGTCTCAGGCTCTCAGCGAGCTTGGTTTGACAAATTTAGCGGTGCTTTGTTGGAATATGGGTTTCATCATGGCTAGTCAAACTATTTTGTCTTTTTTAGTTGTTTATGTATATGACATTGTCCTTACTGGCTATTTGGTTGTCTCGCAACAATAGGGTGTTTCATGGTAAGGTTCACTCTGCTTTGTCTATTCTGGATTTAATTAAGTTTCGGGCAGCTTGGTGGTTGGTTGGGCCAACTCGGCGTCAGGATGTTTCTATTTCAAATATATGCAGAGATTGGGCTTCTGTGGACTCCTATACTCGTGATCTGGGAGCTTCTCATCAAGTTTGTTGGAGTCCTCCTTCCGACGAGCTTCTCAAACTGAATTTTGATAGTAGATGCATGCGTGATCTTGGTCTGGCTGGTTATGGAGGGATTATTCGTACCGACTCTGAGCCTTCTGTGTTTGCTTATGCTGGGCCCATTCCTTATGGGTTAGTTATCGAGGCAGAATTAGTGGCTTTATGCCGTGGTATTTTGGAGTTGGAGGAAAAAGGGATCTATGGGTGTTTCATAGAGGGTAATTCACAAGCTATTGAGTTGGGCTTTGGGTTCTATTTGCCTGTGGAGATTTTTGGACAAAATCGAAAGAATTCGGTTTATTATTGATTCCTTTGATTTCAAGATCGCTTGGGTTCATCGTTCAGCTAATTCGGCTGCAGATGAGTTGACTTGTTAGGGGTTAAGTTTAGATTCCGAAGTTGTTTCTCATTTTTTGTAATGTGTTTTCGGGAGGCCTCTCTCGGTCTTTCTTTCTATTTCTGTAATTCTTTTTGAAATTGATGAAGTTATCTTTCAAAAAAAAATGCGATATGCATGCTCTGGAGGAACATTTAAGGCATTTCTTTGACATCAAAGATTGGATCCCTTCATTATTTTCTCGGGATTGAAATTGCTCGATTCTCTAAGGGATTGCTTCTCTCTCAGTGAAAATATGCATTAGACATTCTACAGGAAGTTGGGTACATGATGCAAACCTGCAAACACTCTTGATCAACAAGTGGTAGGCAAGTTGATTTTTCTCACTAACACGACCAGACTTTGCTATTGGGGTAGTGAGTCAATTCATCCATGCACCACATGTTGCAAATCTCCAAGTGGTATCCTGAGTTCTTTGCTACCATAAAGCACACCATGGGTCTGGTTTATTTTCTCCAAATCAACCAAATTTCACTATTTGTGGCTATTCTAATGCTGACTCGGCTGGGTCTTCTAATGATCGTTGATTCACCACTGGTTCTTAAGTTTTTCTTGTGGATAGGAAAAATATAAAGATGGAAGAAAATAATGAAAATAAGGGACAAAAAACTGAGAGATTAATTCTTTGTTTGTATTTCATGTTTCAAAGAAGAAGAATACACCGGTATAAATAGATTACAGGGAGCCAACCAAAGTGGCAAAAATGGAAAAAATAAAAGAATAATCAGTCACAAATCAATTTACAACTATTGATATATTCTGATCAACTTTCCTGTATTAGTTCAAAACACTCCCCCTCAAGCTGGTGCGAAGATATCGATTAAGCACAGCTTGCTGAAACATCATCTAGTTGAGAGCGAGAGAGGGAGGTGGGCCAGGGGCGATCAGATGTGTAAAGTTGCAGCAAGATCCGAGTGTCGATGTAGTTGATCGAAGCCAAACTTTTAGAAAACTGAGGTAAGTGTCACCTGCTGGGAATGAAAACGAAAACCAGCAAAAGGGACCCCACCTCTGATCGAAACCGTAAGTCAACCTTAGGCAAAGAAAGTAGGGGTAGGGTCGAACACAACGACAAAGTTTTGTCAGGATCGGAGCTCCAGTGAAGTAGATCAAGGAAGGTCTTTCAAAGGACAAAATGGTGTTCCGCATCCTGGGAAAAAAACTGGGACTTCTGCAGAATTGGATGTTTTTTTTTTCTCAGAACCAAAGCCGGTCTAAAGGGATTCCATAAGCATGCAATCCCGAAATTGTGTCGGACAAATTGATGTAGGGCAAAAATCGACTATAGAGTTGTGGGGTTTTAGGTTCAAATCTAAAGAAAGCCTCCAGATCTAAGGGCACAAACAGAGGCTGCCCTATGAAATCGACTATAGAGTTGTGGGGTTTTAGGTTCAAATCCGAAGAAAGCCTCCAGATCTAAGGGCACAAATAGAGGCTGTCCTATGAACCCCCCAAAAAATGCAGGAAAAAAAATCTCTCGAAAATGATTGAGAAGGATCTTCTGAAAAGACGAGTTGCTGTAAAAAGGCGTTGCAGCAGAGAGGTTAGAGACCGTCCGTTCTAGCTGATACCATGTTGATAGGAAAAATATAAAGATGAAGAAAATAATGAAAAGAAATCATCAAATAAAACAAGGAAAATAATGAAAAGAAGGGACAAAAAACTGAGAGGTTAATCTATGTTTGTATTTCATATTTCAAAGAAGAAGAGGACACCGATACAAATAGATTACAGGGAGCCAATCAAAGTGGCAAAAATGGAAAGAATAAAAAGAATAAACAATTTACAACTAATGATATATTATGGTCAACTTTCTCGTATTAATTTCACAACATTCCTTATCTCATCTACTTTCATGATATTGTTGTTACTTGATCTAGTGTGGAGGCTGAATATAGGGCAATGGCTAATAGCACTTGTGAATTTATTGTGGTTTCAACAATTTCTTATTGAATTAGGATTCTCATCTTCTGAGCCGCTCATTATGTTTTACGACAATCAAGTAGCAATTAGTATTGCTTTTAACGTAGTTTTTTGTAATGAACGAAGATGTCCAAGCATCTCACTTGTAGGGGACTTTACCCGACTAATCCTTCGGGGCATGTGTACACCTCCTTGCACACACATACTGGGTTCAAGTGTGAGGAGTAACCCGATGGGGAGGGAAGCTTCTTGACCGTTAGGCCAACCCCCTTTTTCATTAACGGATGAAGCACATAGAAATTGATTGTCATTTCCTTTGTTCTAATATCACACCATCATCACTCCCTATGTCACGTCCAAAGACCAACTTGTAGACGTGCTGACCAAATCCATGTCTCGTTTCGTTTGCATCTAGATGACTTTTTAGGCATGCTGGGCTTGATTGACATTTATGCTCCAGCTTGAAATGGAGTCTTGTAGAATACGTGCATAAATATGTGAATATTGCAAATTTGGCAATAAGGTGTATTTTGTATTATTTCAGATAGTGTCATGGTGTACCATAATATTGCTAAGTTGATGTCCCTTCTTTGTGTATTTCAGTGTCTATTTAAAGACATTTTTGTAACACAGAAAATCAGAAGAAAGGAATTTCATTTATTTTCAAACTTTTCATTTCTCTCCATCATTCCTTTTTCCTTTCACATTTTCATATTAACATAATGTGCATGTTCTCGAAGTCTAATTTTATTTTTCTGCAATCACTTTGCTTTTTTCTATATTTTCTTTCCATTTTATTAACTGTTATGTTCCACCAATCTTCCTTTTTATCATTTAAAAAGTATGTGATGCTTTTTAGTTTATTTCTAATGTTTCACTTAGTCTGAGACTCCAAATGTACATGTCCAATGGGTGTATTAGAACTCACCTCATCAAAATACGGCAATTCCAACTTGTCATCTTCTCAATAGCATGACATTATCATACTAATCTCTTCACAACTAGGAGAGAAGAAGTCAAAATTAAATAATTTGCTTGTCCCTCTATAAATACAAGGTTCCCATCCTTTGTGTCCAAATTGTTTGAAATCATATGACGGGAATGCTCTGAATATTCCCCTATCAGTCTTTATGAACTGTCCACTTGGATATGACCGTTTAGTTTCTAGCAAATAGTGATTGATCAGATGACTAGAAGATAAAAAGTAGTAGTTATAATAATTGAATAACTAGGATCGTCCAATTGGTCTGTTACTCTTGTTGTCACAATATATGTAATACATGCCATTTAGAGGACCCACCCAAGAGTTTTGTGTTACTAAAAGATAACCCACACTCCCCGCTTCACCAGTGCTTGTGAAACAGAAAATATCTGTATCTTAATCAAGTTTCATTGTCTTGGTTAATTATTTCATTAATTTGGCATTCTTGAACCCTACTATCACTTGTGTTGTGTCTTCCAAATAAACAAGGATTTCATTATTTTTAAATGATGCCCATTTTTCATGTTTGACCTCCCTTTTATTTGTTCCTTTAAACTTATTTTTTGTTCCAATTTATGTTTTTTCTGTACCTACACAGGTAGTAAAGGTGAAACATTCTTCGATTCACAAGCCTGGTTAGGATCTGATTGTGAAGATGATTTCCTCAGTGCCAATGGAGGTAAGTTTGCAAGGAAGCATAGAATGTTTCTATCAGGCATTTCTCAGCTGAACAAATTGCCTTTTTCTCCAATGAGTAATACCTCTTATATTGCATCACACTGACGACAATGCGATTTTGTCATGGTATTCTCTGAAAGAAGTCGTAGTATGCTTTGCTAGATTTTGCCTTTTGTTTTAGCCTTCAGTTTGGTTTGTGATTACCCTTTTTCTTACATGCAGATCACAGTCCATGTGGTAGTACTCCAAGATATCAGAGAAGTGCCTCTAGAGCACCTCGACATGATGAAGCTTTTACCACGATTGGATCATCCCACTTCAAATCTGAAGCTTAACTAACAAGAAAATGATATTATCTGATCTATTCAAGGGAAGTCTGCAAGGTGAACAAATTGCTAATTACTGGAACATCTACTATGGAAAATTAGGAGTTAATAGGACCCAGATTGAAACTTGTTCAGAATAATCAGACAGAACCCGTTTTGTGTCTCAAGCAAATTCTATTTTTAGTCGTGAGAGGACTCCAATTGTACATCTCAAGGGGGAGGAGGAGACAGTAATGACAGTCCAATGTTGCCTGCTGGGTTTTGTTCCCTTAGCTTCAATGAGAGGAAGAAAGCAGGCAAGAGCCCCAGGCACCAGAGGAGATTATCTAATGGGTACTTTGGATATCTTGGGTGTGTTTTAGAGTATCCCATTTGTGATCTGTTTGACTAGCTTTGAAATCGGAATATTACCGTTCTTCTTTTGCTTTTGGAGTGCTTGGTTTGGAAATCACAAATGGGCAGAAGAAACAGAGAAATCAGATTCCCATGCAGACAAACTGATTGCAGGATAGATGACTATCTGTTTCTCAAAATATTCATACGGCTCTTAATTCCGGTTACATCATACTTAAGTTTACCCAATAATTTATTCAATTTAGAGATTTACCCAAAAATTTGTTGGATCCGTTACTCCTTTGGAAGTCAAGTTAGCATGGAAATGTTCTGAAGCAGTTTGGAAGGTCATCTTGATGATAAAAAAATGGAAAGTTTGGTGCCGAGTTTCTGAATGTTTGAAACAATTTGTGGTCACTGATGGATTTGCACGGTGAGGTCGACTGCTCCCTCATTATTATTTTCAATTAAGTTTGCTGGATTTATTGCCTTCACTTGAGATTTTTCTTTCTTTGAATTGATTTTTACTAATTTGTTTATTTATTTATTCATTTTTGGGAATCTATGTCAAAGGTCATCTAATGGAGGAGTGTATACGAGGCAACAACCATATAGATAAACAGGTTTTTTGTATTCTTACTATTCATGGCAGATCCTTGTATTTTTGTACCTTCTATCATCTCAAATGGGAAAAGTTTAAAGTTATTATAATATGTTTTCCTATCTTTCTTTCAAAATTGTGAAGTTTGGCCCCGAGAATTTGGCTCTTATGTTCAATACAACACATTTTGATGGACCCTGAATGGAGGCCAGACACGTAAAATTTCCCAGTGTAAGATCCTATCATCCAATGATCAAATCACCCATTAGGGTTCTCTCTTCTCTACAAAACATTGTCAATACGGACTGCCCATTGCCAAGCCTCTCACTCTCTATCTCCTCAGATGGAAATATTGGCCTATTCATATCGGGATTTTCACCACTAATATATATCAGCCGAACAATATATAGCAGTGGGCTCCACCAAATATTGCCGATATCTTGTCTGAGATATCGGCTTGGATATTGGGTGATATTTCATTTTTTAAAATTTGAAAATTAAAAAAAAATCATGATTAGGCTGATATTTATCATGTAAAATTTTTACAAGGTTTTCTATCATGTTTTAGATTATTAAAAAAAACATTTTTATTTTAATATTTTTTACAACTGAATTATAGAAATTTTAATCACGTTATTTCAGCCTATAGTTTATACTCTATACTCAATTTGCCCAAACTAAAAAATTCTAGTTGGTATTTCGGTCATACCAACTATTTGGGCCATAATTTGATAAATAATTTAAAATCCTGATTTTTTCATCATTTTCTAAAAACATTTGAAATTCTCGACATCGTAATTTAAAAAAAAAAGACTTGAATATGTAAATGACCGATATTAAATAAAAAAATTACATATCCATGAAGCTCACAATTTTCTTCATTTTATGTATTTTTTCTGATTGTTTTTGTTTTAAAAAAAAAAAATCGAAAAGAGAACGGGCGTATAAGTGCACCTATATTTTACTGACGAAAGCACACTCATATTTTAGTTAATTGTAAAATGGGTTTATATTTTCAAAAAAATTGTAAATAGGTCCTAATGGAGTCAACTTTTCTTGTTTGACGGACCTATTGACCTTGTGCACCTTTCAAATGCTTGGTTTATGAAGCCCACTGAAGGCTCTACTCCTATTTTTCTCTCTGTCCCGCTAGCACTGTTGCCCTGTGTATTCTACTATTCTATAATTTCAGTATCGGTTTCAAAGCTTTCTCTACCCAACAAGTATCCAATCGAGTTTTGAGTGAGGCCTTATATTCACGACTATGATCTTATGATTGAGTGATTTATGCCATTTGCTAGTCAGTAAGTAAAATCTTCCATCCTCACCTTTTCCTTATTTCTTCAATGACTGATTATTTTGGTGAATCCAAAAGTCAGTGCTAAAGATTTTCTACTGTGAACTTTTCACACCATTAGAAGTCTCAAATCTCAATGAGCCCATCCAGGCCACCTCTGCATAAGCCTAACTCTACTTGTGAGCTTCCATTATGTAATGTATCGTAAATTTCTTGCAGGTAAACTACATCAATTATGGATAAAAAACTCATTAGCATTTAATCTAAAAAGAGTTGAAGTGATGGTCATGAATCCACTTTAAGGACTGAGAGTCCCAAGTTTGATTCCCACTCCACCTCCAAAGAGCCACTCTCTATACAATTATCTAGTTTGTGTGGGTAGGAAAACTTGAATATGCTAGAAGGATTAATCGGATGCTCTAAAGACCTGGACACCTTGGTCATAAAAAAACTTATTGACAATTTATCTCATAAATCTTGACCTTAACTCCATGTCCTTTCTCATCTTCTTTGTTGTTGAATCCAACCTTTATGTACGATGGCATCCCCACCCTTTTTTCTGTAATGGTTGACGTTGCAAATTACACTTGGTTGACATTTCAATAGCTACAACAGAGGGATGTTCCAACCATTTGACCCATGTGAGCTGCTATGAATACAGTTATCAGGTGCTTTAAAGACAAATGGTGCAAAGCCCAACAATTAGAAGCCGTAAAACACCTATTTTCTTTTTATGCTAATATCTAAAAATATAAAAAAATTATGAAAAAATTGTAAAGTAAAGAGAAAATAACTATCTACTATCAAAATTTTAAGCCACATCTGCATAAAGTTTTGACTCTTTTCTCCTCCACTCAATTGTGGTGATTTTTTGGTCTGAGTGGAGAAAATTTATGTCCCAACATGCCGCGTCGAGGATTTGATTTGTGCACCAATACTTTTACTTCTCTTAAAGAGGACATCAGATGATGTAAAAATTTTTTTTTTATTATTTTACTCCTCTTTAAAAGACAATACTAGTACACAAATTAAAACTCTCATGTGAAAGAACTAGTGTGAAGTGTGAACTCAATTTTAAGAAGGGCCATGGTCTATAAGACTGCTAATAAAGTCAAAATTCAGAAGTCCAAATCAATTTAAACAAGTGCCAGCCAGCGTGTGAAGGAACTGCTGCTGTCCTTGTATTCATTGGAACAGCTCCCTTGTATTGATGGACAGATGAAACTCATGAAAGCAACCCAAACTTTGATGTATAGATTGAAACCAGATGCTTAAACTTCAATCTGTCATTGCATTCCCAGATACAAATTTATTTTCCTCGAGCAATTTACAGATAAATTCTTGGTTTCATTCTACATATAGGCAGTGGTCAACACAGTTGAACCAGAACAAAATTCCAAATATTTCCAAGTATGTTGCTCACTGTTCTTTCCATATGCGGCCAGTAACTCTCAATTTTAATTCTGTCTGATCACCACCGGAGAAGAAGAGTGCTAAGTTCCTCTGAATGATCAGCCCATCTTGGCTATCACGGACTTTCCGATGGCTATCACGGATACTCCTTGGGACGCCCTGCCACGTCAGCTTGCGGCCATTCCCTCCTACTTCAAGACTGTAACTGTAGTTCTTTGATTCATCCTCATCTCCCATGAATCGCAGAAAAGCCATGTATACCGGTGACATTCCAAGATGGAAGGCCTCAAAATGCAAACAGAACTGTTTACCGAAACAGTTGAAAACCTACACAAGATACAAGTTTCAAGCAATTTGTCAAAAGAATATCACAGGAACTGGCTATAATAAATAGCAAGACCACCCAAATTTTAATATCCAATTGACTGCAATTGGAAAGAAGAAGAATAATAGATCTTTCATAAAACAATGCTTGATCCATACTATTGATCTGATTGAAATTCCTAGCCTTCCAACTTTCATACAAATAAGCAGTCAAAAGAAAAATCAAGCAGTAAAGCACCAATGAAATGGCAAAGAATGGATGGGGAGGGTAGTACATTCCTATTAACAGCCAAGATTACTGGACATTATTGTTAATTAAGAGAGAACTGTCACAAAACTAGTGTATACTTTCATTAGAAAATTGATCTATATAGAATCATTCATAATCTACAATATAGAACTGTTACCGAGTAAAACTAATAAATAAAAACAGTGTCTTCACAGATTAAATCATGATCTTCATGATACTGTCTAACGTATAAGGGTTAATCATAATTCTAATCAATTCAATCACTCCTAATCTAGATACTAATAGACCTTAACATATCCTTACAGGATTGTGCATATATAACTCATCGTAGAAACAACTAAACAATAACCTTTAAACGAGCCAGTAACACAGTCAGCTTTTGTGAATTTGAGTCACATTACCATCTAAATTAAAATAATTAAAAGAAGAAGAAAAGAAAATTCCTTCATTAATGGCGTTTACAAAACAGAAACACTATCAAGGACAGACAGAGAATATAGCATTACAGAAGCCAATACAACCCCTAATAATGTCACTTCATTTTTTTCTTCAAAAAATTAAAATGGTCATGCTACATGACAGGAATGCCTTCTGCCTCATTATATGATTCTTTTCAAAATCAAAGCTTCTTATTTATATTAGTTCCAGGAAATGTGACTCTTCAAATTTAAGATTGCATGAAGAAAAAATTGGTGCATCTTACATGTGGGGTAACTTATAAGGATGCAAAACAACTTACTGTCAGCATCCACGTGGCATTTTCAACTTCTTGCGGGTTGGATTTCACATATCGATGGTTGAAACTGGATCCATCATGCAAGTCAACCTTGTGGTCATCCTTGAGATGAGCAACTAGAGCCGGGATGTCACCCACAACAGAGCATTCAGACCCAGCATACGGACAGTTGTATGGTCGGAATCGACACTGCTGCTCATGCTTAAGCTTGCTGTAATATGGGAATATATCATGGCAGCCCAAGCCCTGATATCTGCAAGGGAGTTCCAATGATTCAGCCACCTTCTCCAAAGCCAGACACCGTATGTTGCCAAGTTCATAGCGGCAAGTTGGGCAACGGTTTTGCACTCTAAGCTTGCAGTTTGAACAAAGAGTGTGGCCATTTGGACACTGCAATACAAAATTTAAATGCATCATTGGCCGCACACAAGAATGGATAGACAAATGCATGTATGGGCGACTGAAGCAAGCTATGGCTGAAACAGTGCATATTCTCCCTTCTCCACAACCCAAAATATTAAATAAATGAAGTAGTAAACAAGTCAATTAAACTGAGGGGGGAAAAAGGAGAAGGAAAACTTTTAGATGACGATCACTTTGTCCATTCAGGACTTGCCTCAAGAACCAATCCATAATCAATATCCAGACATTGTTTTACAACAAAAGAAGTCAACAGAACTATTTCAGGTGATTCCCAACCTATGAGCTGCTCAAATGCACAGTATAATGAATTATATTCTTTTTTTCCAGATCATCAAACCAGTTGGAACAGGGTACCTGAATGCATTATCCTTTTTCCTTCTATTTGTCATGATGATGAAGGAAACAGAAACCATGCATAGTGATTTAAGAACAGAAATATTTTAGGGATGAGCAATAAGAGGATCCCATGCAAAGTAGCTCTGTGACCTTCCCAACAAACTTATGGGTTCAAACTTAACATGGACATATTCAAGCACCTATTACATAAATGGTTTTGGAATTAACCAAACTCGAGGAATGAATGTTGAGTCAAAACAGTTGTCTACCTGTTTAATTATGCAATTGGAATTGTGCTGATAAGAGAAATCTCATAGTGGAAAATGATGGAACACATTTTATCCTTCATTTTCTGTCCCAGGTGATTGATGGTCGTAGAGGAATGACCCAGTACAAGCATTGTAAGGTAGTAGCTGCATAACATGGATCACCATACATTGATGGGGATTTGCAGGCTCTTGAAGGGTCAATCCCAAATCAGGGTGAAAGTTCCAACTAAGCAATCTCGAATACGACTTTGAGGTAGAGGAGTCAGCAAACAGTATGCCATATAATGTGATTCCTAATCTCACAGTGCCTCTCCCAACTGATAGTGGAACAGTTTTTTTTTTTTTTTTTCTTTTAAGGGAAACTTATAAGGGAACAGTTAACAATATTTTCTATCAAAATGGTCAACCTGATCATGATTTGGGATGGACATAGCCATAGGTAAGGGGTTCATCCCAAAAACAAATTAAATTAAAAAAAAAAAAAATCAGGACTCAAGCAATAAGAACAAAAATATGCAATAGAGGAAATTCCTAAATAACAAATATTCAAAATATATTGGCAAGTAACACAACTTCCATTCTTCCAACTTCAGGTTTTGGAATTGATGGTAAACACGTACGCTTGATACTAGTGCAAGTTCTTTTCAAAATCATTAATCACTTTCGCAAAAATGAGAAAGGGAAGTAGAAACACATGGGAAAATAACATAAGCCTGATCTGAGATTGAACCTGGTGAATGGGAGGGTACATCAAGCATGTGCAAATAGGGCAATCAAGCAGCTCATGAACACCATTGCTTGAAGATACTCCAGGTTTCCCAACTGAAGCAATGGCACATCTTGCGCCTGATACCTTTTCAACTTCTATATTTGCATTTGACACACCATAATCAGCAAGAGTAGAGTGAGACTCGGATACTTCTTTGCAAATGCTGTTTCCAGGAGCCATTCTGCAAATTATAATATCAAGCAAGATCAATGCCACGGAATAATGATTAGCAACTGACAACTGACTCACTAGATAGTCAATTTCTGAGCTTATCTAAACCAGAAGAATAAAACACACATAAATGAGATAGTCCCTTTCATACTT
Source organism: Chimonanthus salicifolius (assembly GCA_013350335.1). Taxonomy (NCBI): domain Eukaryota; kingdom Viridiplantae; phylum Streptophyta; class Magnoliopsida; order Laurales; family Calycanthaceae; genus Chimonanthus; species Chimonanthus salicifolius. Next base: position 15,161 of record JAAGOE010000279.1, read on the forward strand.
TGAAAAGAAAGATTCTATTACCAGAACAATTGAATTTTAAAATAGATTAAAAAAGGGGTACGCTGTTTATAATATGGAAGTGGTGAATGTATCTATATATCCTCTACAGAAAAGGTGAATGCATCTAAATACTTAAAATGAATACAGAAGATAGCAAGAGTTTCACAAAAATTGCCATCAACCTGATGATATATGTTACATCCATGGGCCTTGAGAATGGAGACTATGGATGGAACATGCAAAAAAAAACAGAGTAGAAGATTCTAGCAAACCAATTATTTTGATTTTCTTTACATCAAATGTGGAAACTACTATTTACTTCTTGACAACCCATTTGCAATCCATCATACAAGGAGTGAGATATCACCCTCAAGTAAATTTCTATGTTGCGGTACTTACACAGTGCAGCTCATCAGATCAATGGCATGGACCACTGAAGATACTAATGGCCTGAGTAACCATGCAAATACTCAGATCAAGAAGGCTCACCTACTGCCTTCAGAGATGCAGCCCAAGCTACATCACATCAGTTCATTGTATTGTGAGATTACAACAGGTGCAATGGTCTATGTTTGTCCATTGCTTTGAGTAGTTGACTGGATCTCAGTTATTGCACACCAAAATTACACTTCCTCCATGATAGCTTGAACACAACTGCTATCAGACCTCCTTTAAAGAACAAAGTATTTCTTTAAAACATCAGTTTTATTTCCCACTAATACAAAGTCACAAACATTATTAACAAGAAAAGAAATTTAGGGCATATCAACTTCAATATGTTTTTTTTTCTTTTTCTTTTTGGTTCCACATCCAACAAGAAACTTAAGATTCTAGTTGTACTACACGAAGGTTGTTTCAAGCCACACCAGTTATCAAAAGAAAATTTGGAGGTGCATATAGAGTTTCTAGTGATGGTCACATCAAAATTCAGATTCAGAAATTGGGAAGGGCCTTAAAAACTCTACTCATACCCAGTATATAAAGCAACAAGAGATTTCTTGCTGCTATTTCCCTTCAAGGAAGAACAAGCTTCTAATACCTCTGTCCAAACACTATTAAACTTGAGGCAGATGGACAAAAAATTATGAGCAAGGAGATCGTAAATTTTGAAGAAATCTCTAGATCTGATGTTGATCATTGGATGGCTTCATGGTTCATACACACGAGACTTGGTAAGTTTATGCCTAAATGCTGAAAAACCATTTTCTAAATTTACGATTCTAAACTCTACAATCCTAAATTCCACAACAAGAGGAGTTGAATCAAGTACTAAAGTTTGAAATCTTAAGAGTACAAAAATTGAATCTACTAAGAGCAAAAATAAATTCAATAAAAAATCCTCCCATCTAGAGGTTACTAAATGAAACTGCATATGGTTATCAGATTAGACATTTTAGCTTGAGAAAATCTTTCACCAAGCATTTGGAATGGTGCAGAAAACCAGAACAGCATCCATCTGGCAATGGAAATCATTCTCTTATTTTAAGCAAAAGACATCCCATGGGCAACCTGAAATCGTGTAATTTGATCTTATACACAAACTCCAAACAAAACAGCCTCAGAAAAAGTAAAAGCCCATCCACAGAACAGGATCAATTAAGCAAAGTTCCTTAAAATTGTAAGTTTTGAAAACACATCCACCTGAGCATCCTTTTCACAGCTTTAAAAAAAATTCAAATTTCCACAAAAAACAACCTCGAAAAAGCAATAAATCCCCATAAATGAAATACTCCAAAAACCATTTTTTTTCTTAAATATCATATTCTTCTCAAATTATACATCACCATGAGCATCATTAAAGACATACATCCTTTTCACAGTACTAAAATTCACATCGCAAAAATAAGCAGTGCTTGCAGGCACCAAATTAAAAACTCATTAAAAAAGAGCAAATGACCATATTCATCGAAAAATATCCTCGCAAAAAACTCATCCATCAGCATGGGCGTCGTCAAAATACACACATCCATTTCCTTGGACACTGAAATTCAAATATCTAAACTAATAGCCCTTAAAAAGAAGAGTACCCAATAGCTAAATTCACTCCCAAAACTAACCCCATTCCATCAGCTAAAGGGGAAAACATTTAGAAAAGAGGAAAGCAAGAAGGACCCAAAACAGATATACCCAAGATAGATATTCGAATTGATTCCGAGTCTACTATGAATTCAAAAACCAAAGATATTCTATCAACAAAAAAAGAAAGAAATTATAAAAAGAAAAAAAGAAAAAGCAGAATGATCCTAAAAATGATTCACCCAAGATAAACATTCCAACTTACCTTGGTCCAACTTGAATTAAAGCTAAAGATGGAAATGAATCTGCTGCTCCTGCTCTTGTTGTATATAATGAGAGAGAGACAGAGAACAGAAGAGTAAAGACCAGAGGATAGGATAAAAGGAGGTAAAAATAAGTGCATAAAAAAATAGAAGAAAGAGATTCACTGCTCACGCGTGCGGAGTTGTTTTTTCAACTAGGTTCAGGAAATTGGCGAAAAGTCGGGTGTTGTTTGTAGTAAAGAGCAGACAATAAATGGCTACTGGCCCCTGTGTGCTTTCCTTTCTTTAATGGAATGACAAGGAGCCACACCTGTTCTTATGGGAGAAATCTTGGGAGACGAGCGGGTCGGGTTGAGGGCAACGGCTCAACCCGCATATTTTAAATTGAGTCAAACGGGTAAGTTTAAGTCTGCATACAGCGTACTTGGGTTGAATCAACTTTAATACACCGATATTTGCTGAGCTCTTTCTCATTTTTTTTTTTTTTGGAACACTAACTCTTTTTTTTAATGAGTTATGTTAAAGATTTTACTTTTTGAGATATATATATATATATATATATAAGAGATGTTCTTTAAAAAAAATTACATATTCAGCTTATAAAATTCAAAATCTATATGATCATTTTAACTTTATATCTTAAAGTCTTAATAACTTAAAATAATTTTAGAGGGAATTCATCATTTTTAATTTTTGAATGATCAAAGTATTGAAATTCATTAATGATTTGTCACATGTAGGTAGAAATCCAGTTTAAGATAGAGGACCGCATGAGACTAAATAAAAGACTTGAATTTCATGTATTCTATTAGCTCTAAAGTTTTTGAGATATCCATTAAGTTTTTAACCATTGATAGTAGTAGTAGAAAGCTATAAATCTCAACTCCCAAGTCGACGGGGAAAATTTTCAACAAAGTTAACTCAAGCTAAGCCCATATTTTCAACAAAATTAATGGAGTTTAGTAAGTCAAACAAAAGTAGCATTTTTAAATGTTCATAGTTTACTTTATATATATTTCACTTATTATGTCAAAGAACTTCTCTAATTGAAAGCCTTAGAGCTAAAAGGCATGTTTGTGCACAACTGTTTTATGTGAAAATTGGTTTTCTCAATTACTTTCGATGGATATTATTTTTTTAGTTTGGTGAGATAAAAAAATTTCTACAATAATTTATTAATGATTTTTTTTTTTAATTGTTAGGTGGGTGAAGTATAGGTTATAACTTGATTGTACTTATTTTTAGATGATGATAATAATAACCGCAATAATAATGATCATGAAAACAACAAAAATAAAAAATATATACACTATATACTTAAAAATATTAATATTATATAATAATGAGCACAAGTTCAATATTGGTTCGAGGCTCACTCGAACTCGTCGTAAACGAATGAGCTTGAACACATGTATCTCAAGTTAATTTAAGTCTTTGAAAGTATGTTGGGTTTTTTAACTTATTTAGTTAAGTTTATGTGTATGTACATACCTAGTCTATTTTATTCTTATTAACTATTTCAAAATTCAATAGAAGGAGAATATGTTGCAATTAATAATATACACGATGAGTTATGTACAGATGAAAATTTCAGTGCAAAAATCAATTTCTAACTATATACATAGCTCATCACATTTATTTTCAACATCAATGATTGAATTTTTAATGATCTCAAATGAGTAGGCTTAAAATTTCTAATTTTTCAAATGAGCAGACTCAAATTGCAACTTGCAAGTAGGTTCGGGCTTTTGAATGTTCAAAATGGATTGGTTGAGATAGAGAAAAGCAAAGTCGAGACTTGACCCACGTATAATTATCATATGAATTGAAACCTCGTACACCCATGTCTTATGATCACATGATTCTTTTTCCATCACACTCAATTATACAAAAATTAAAGATCATTTCCAAAGAAACTCTCACTAAAGTTTTTTAAATAAAATAATTATACATTGTGATCAATCCATCATCTATTTAATTTTTGAGTAAATTTTTTTATTTTAAAATGGATATTAAATGAGGATAACCATTTCTCGTAATTCTTAAAAATATCTGCTTCTTCTTAGAGCATCCCCATCGAACCAAGCCCTTCTTCACTGAATCTGGATGAGAGTAACCCCTTTTACCCTTATTTGGTAATTAAGAGAAAAAAATAAAAAATCAACTTTTTAATCCCTCTATTCTCACTTTGAAATTTCTTTTTAAATAAAAGAATAAACCCTGATGAAAAGTAAATCCAGTTAAGCCTGTAAAATTTACTAGTGGTCCAAACACAGTCTTAGCTTCGATTACCGTAACGTAATATGCACGTGTGGGATTAAGAGTTGCCTTATCAAACACGCTTTTATCAATCTGTAAAATCAGTCTTTGTTGTTTACCTGAGAAGGCTGAGAATGGTGCGTTCTTTTCAAGGGATTGGCTTTGCCTTTGATTTCGGCCTTTGTCTTGGCCTTCCCTTTTTTTTTCCTTGTTTCTTTCTTTTATTCTTTCTCTCTCTTTTTTTTTTTTTCTTTCCTTTCCAACACGCTTTCTTTGAAATTTGAATATTCACTACCTGTTTGACGTTTTCCTTCCTTCTCCCATAGTCCCATGTGCCACTGCCTCATCTACTCTCACTCTTCAATTCATTCCACCGTTTTCAAACTTACTATTTAATTTAATTCATTTTTTAATTATTGATTAAACTTAAATTTTATTGTATTCAATCTAATTAGACTTTATCCAACTTAAATGTCTATAAAATATTTTAAAAAATATGAAAAGTTATTAGAGAGCTTTCCTTTATATACGAATCTATTGGATATGAAAAATTAAGACAGTAATCTAATGTGATGTCTCAAGCCCACACTCACCTGAGCATGTGGAAAGGAGTTCCACATCGTCTAGGACGGGGATGTCGAGAGGAGATATTAAAGGGAAGCCCTTCTCTCCAAGCAAGAGATCTTTTGGGTCTGGTTAAGTGGGTCAAGTCTAAATGTAAAACTGTGCAGGTTAGATAGGTCCAAAAAAGACAATATCTTATTGGTGAAATCGGATCGTTATAAATAGTATCAGAGTAAGGTTCAAACCTCTGTTTGTATGAGCCATTGTATTGTAGTCGAGCCGATGACGACTTTGGGCCTAAGAGGGGTGGATTATGACGCCCTAAGCCCACACCCACTTGGAAGTGTAGGAAGGAGTCCCACATCGCCGGATGGAGATGTCAAGAGGAGATATTAGAGGGCAGCCCCTCTCTCTAAGCAAGAGGCCTTTTGAGTATAGTCATATTGACCAGGTCTAAATGCAAAACTGTGCGTGTCAGATATCTTACTAGAAAGTCGGGTCGTTACATCTAAGTTTTTTAATCTTTAAGAGGGTATATATACTAAAATTATTAGATATAAAATAAATGAATTAAATATTAATTAAATTAAATTTGAGTTGAGTTTGGTTTTAGGATTCCTTTATTCAATTCAACTTGAATTTACTTTGAGTCAACTTAAATTTTTAAAAGTTCTATAATCCAAATCCAATTAAATAAATTCACAAATCGGATAAAAATTTACCAGTACAGAAATACACACTAGTCCATCATTTATTTCTTTCTATCTCATCGTAGTGACCGTACGCACACCCCACCACTGATTGAAACGTCTCCTTCATAGTCACTATAGAAAGAAAAAACTCCTGTAGAGATATGAGTATAATATGGTTAGTTTTATATTTTTAGCATTTATATTTTAAAAATTCAAAATTTTACAAATAGACAGTAAGTTGTAGAAAGTAAATTCAAAATTTACAAATTTTAAGGTGTAGCTCAGCTGTTTACCTCCCACCCGTGGGAGGTCACGGGTTCGAGCCTCTATAGTCTAATCTTGGTGTGCCTTAGGATTAGGAGTCCACCCATGAGGGTTTTACGCCGCGTATCCCGCAATTTCCAACACGTAAATTTAAAATAAAAATAATATATATATGGTAGTAAGCTTAATCATTTCGCTTTAAAAAAATAAAGGCTTTTTAATATTATACTCAAGAGAATTTTTAAAATAATTGGTAAATACTTATTTTCATGTCCATAAGTGTAGCATATGAGATTCATGATCATCGTATAGAAATTGATTTAGTAAAAAAAAATTAATTCAATTATGAGTGACAACTATAAATAAATAAGATAAATAGCTTTGAAAGTTGTGATAATGATAATTATAGGATAAATCTAATAGTTGGCTTTGATACAAACATGATCACTTCAAATCAAGTTGATTATGGTGTATTTCTCTAAATTCTAATGTTTATGCTTCTTTACATGTAGACTGTAGGGCTCTAAGTCATTACTCAAACCTAATGAATTTCAAGATTTGATTTCTAATTTAAATATTATTGATAATGTGTTGTTATCTAGATATTTTTATTTTGAGAATTAAGTTGGGCACTGATTTTTTTATTAACATCAGGCACCATTTTGTAATAAATTGATATTTTCTCTTTTTATTCTTCATTTATCGCGGCATAATAAAGTGTAAGAGCAAAATAAAAAAAATCAACTTATTGCAAGACTAAGTATAAGAGTAAGATAGTTTGAAATATTCAAAATGAGATTAATTTTAAATGAAATTTTAATCTAATAATGAGATCTAATTCAAAATAGATTCAAATTGAGTATGTATGTAATTTACGGGTGACATATGGGTGCGAACAAGAGAGCCAAAAAGACTGCTTGTTGATCACAATATGAGATTGGATTCAATCCCATATTTAATAAAATAGAATTCTAAAGAAGAAAATCAAGTCGATCAGATCATGATCAAATTACTCGTTTAAACCTCATGATCTGATCTATTGTGACCCTTAATTACAATTAATAAAATTAGTGCTCCATGAGAAGTGTCAGACTCTTCTGTTTATTATTGAGACATTTTGAAGTTCTGAATTTTCTAAACAATATATTAATTATTAGTGGAATATCGAGGAAGGGGACCTCTTTTACTTCTTTAGTGGCTCCAGCATATGGAGAGAATCCCAAGTTTGTGCTCCCGCGGTGTACGATATTGATTCTGTGGTCCCTACGAAAGTTAATTCACGCGCCGGGTTTAAGATGACCGGCATCGTTGATCTTGTGGGCCACTAATGGACGGCCCAAAAGTCAAAGATTATGGACGGACTTTTGGGCCGTGGTCCACACTCTACATTGAAGATGATAATTTCGAAGAGCTACATGTACAGTGGGCCCCGACAAGGGTCGGTCAAAATTGTATATTTTCAAAACGGCTGCCTTTTTATATTGACACTTTGACATTCAGCATCCAAACTATTTGGGCTTGAGTCTGTCCTAATTAGATAGAGAAGGGAAGTTCTTATATATACATATATATTTAAAATATCACAATAATTGTGATCCATTTAATTAAAATTTTAGTCAATGATTAAAAAAATTGAAAAATATTGTAAAGTCTTGAACATATAAAAAGAAAGATCTTAAGAGATTAAAAATACAAAAGACTAGGAGGTTTTTGCTGATATATATATATATTTTTTTAAGTATTAGGTGATCATCTATATGTATTGTGTTTCCCGTCCCATTCTTAAGTTCTTACGATGGAGTTCTTTTGTCTTCATCATGGTGAGCATCGTTTTGAGTTTCATTGTTTATTTTTGGGGGGTTGAAGGGCTTTTTGTATATGTTGGAAGGAGTTTTTCTTGTTTTGTATTCACTCTTTTTATTAAAAAGAAAAATTTACCGCTAAAAAAATTAAATGAATTAATTTGAACAAACATAACGATCTATTACACCGGGCTAACACTAAAAATCTGGGTCTGTTTAATTAAATGAGCTGGGTCAAGCTTTTATTAGAAGTCAATAAAACCTTATTGGACTTCTCACCCATTTAGCTATTATATGTTGTACATTAGTCCATTTTCTCTTTGCTAAAATGATTTTAAAATAATTTATTAGAAAAACGACTACTCATATTTAAAATAGACACAATGGACTGAATTAAAGTTACAAACGAATCATCTCTCTCGGAATTAGCCTAAAAATTCTTGATATATATGAACATGAATGATCACAAAGGATAATGATCCGTGCACTATGAGTTTTTACTATGGTGCACTACCTTTATAAGGAAAGATTATTTTGCCACTCTTTTGAAAGAGGGAAAAGAGAGAAAAAGAAAAGTAATAATAAAATAGTCTTTTCTTTCAAGGGTGATGTACTATGATAAAAATTCATGATGAACAGATCATTATCCGGTAACAAAATATCATTTTATGAATTAGAACATTAAATTCTTTTTATGATTTAGTGTATGGCAATAAATAAGACACTGTGAACTTCTACTAGACCTTTGCTCCTTAAGAAGTATTGTATATTTGACTAAGTAGTTTTTCTTGATACAAAAAATGATTTCACACAAAAAATTAATTATTTGATTTTATAAAATTAATGAATTTCATTTGTTATAAAATATTATTTATTTAAATGTAAGTTACACGGAACTCAATTATTCTAATCTAGCGATGTCCTTAATGTTATTATTATTAATAGGCACATCATGCTAGTGATGGTTTCTTTGGGGACGTGTTCATTTTTCCAACTCAATCATCTTCCCACATTTCTTATTTATTAATGCAAGCCCCGTCACTCAGAGAAGCACACATCTGTAGTCCTCTAATATTTTATATCCTTATAAGACATTTTTTAATGCTCTATTTCTAGCTTTCGATAAATTAGGGGACACGTCGCTCAATCCACTAGTGAGTGGAGTACAAAGCAGCCTAAGTTCTTGAATTAATTGACACTAAAAAGATAAAAATATAAATTAAAAAAATCCACAAATATTTGTATGCAGTTTTTTTTTTTGGGTAATGAGGGGTGTACCAAGACTAATCTGCCGGGGCACCGTAGCCGACTTCATAAGTAGGGAGTGGCCAGAGATTGAAGACAGGATATGCAGAACAAATTCACTTCCTATCTTGACCACTGAGTTACACACCCGGTGAGGCCACTGAGCTACACACCTTTATGCAGTTTGTTATCCTATAGTCTCCTTTCTGTGTTACTAATAGAACACGTGCATTAACTTCTTTTTTTTAAACATACACACATTTTGTACTTGTAGACCAATCACCAATCTAGTTTGAGACATTGTGGCTTTTGGATCTTGACCTTGATGGTCTCGTATAAAAAAAAAAACTGGTAGAAGTGTCGAGAGAATCTCAAATCATCTGATTTGAGAAAACCAATTACTATATGTAACACTTAAAACACCCTCTTTTCAATGATTATCTTTTGAGAGTGAGTTCTAGATCAAGAATATTATCATGTCATGGTTTTTTAACATGGTGTCAAAGCAGGTTCCATGTATAGCATGTAAGGGAGGTTAATCAGATACATGTGAAGGCAGGTGTAAAATGGTAAGTGTGAGACCCTGACTTGGCCCAGACGGCCGAGTCCACTAAAGGCCAAGCCCAAGTGAAGAGAGTGGAGTGAGAGTGTGTATCTGTGCTTGAGGGTGGAAATAAGGTTCTACATCAGAAGTTGAGGAGTTTGAGAGGGGATTTATAAGTAGCCTTACCCTCCTCTTCTAGCAAGACGCTTTTGGACCCGGACTTGGGCCGGGTCCGATAAAAAATCATGCCGGCTCGCGCGTGTGCACGTGTGGGCCCAAAGCGAACAATATCTTATTGGGCCGAAACCCCAAGCCTTTTTTATGGGCCGGACTGTTACAGTAAGAGAGTTTCACATCATCTAATTTGAAAAACCAATGACTTTATATAATACTTGAGATCACACTCATCTCAATGATTAGCTTTTGAGTGTGGGTTCTACCTTAAAAATATTATCATGTCATCTGTTCGAATTGTTGTCCTTGCCAAGTTGCCAGTGTTCATCATACATTAATCTATTAGTGCAAAGTATTGCATTTTGCTCAATCTGAATTATCCTCCAACACTAATCAAGCTTACATCAATCTCCTCTTGCTGTTCAACAACATTACAGATCAAATTATTTTTGGTTTTAAATTAAATTTTATGAACTTATGATACTTCAGAATAGGGGTGCAAAATTCGGTATCGGCCGATATTTTTCTCTCTCCCATCTTTTTTTAAAAAAAAGCCGATATTGTGATATTGGCCGATACGATATTTGGACCTCGATTTTTAATCAGTTGTCTTAGCTACCTTGGCTTCTCCTCAAATTTGGATAAATCTTTTCAAAACTTATCTTACAACCACTAGTTTCCTGGTTTTACTAACTATAGAATCTGGTAAAACTATTAGTCATAATAAATCTATTTTACTATGCTCAATAAATACACTAAATTAAAAAATAATATATTAACTGCAATATTTGACAAAATACTCCAATTACAAATGTATTATTTTATATGATAAATGAAAGCATTTACATTGTCGACAGTGAGGGGCCATATGAAGCCAATAGTATACAAGGTGTCATCTTCAATTACAAATACAAATGGAACCATATCAGTCTTGTGGGTCTCAAGCGGCCCAAGTGAACCAGTCCAAGAGTAAATGTGGGCTCAAGTGTCTGTTTCCAACCTGATAGGGCCCAGTACCTATAATTCTGATACATGAACAGAACAGAAGTGTCTTTTGAAAACGATCTACCATCTCCTAATGACCATCAATGGAGCATGCACTCTACATTGTCTTCATCAACTGGAAACTTTTGAAAACCACTGAGATAAATAGGTAGGTGTTTCGGTGAATCGACACTATTATTGTTCCACAGGATATGTGAATTGGACAAAAGTCTAATATTGTCTAGATTGAAAATCAGCATCCTCTTTCAAAGCTAGCTTTTGAGAGTGAATTCTACTTTAAGAATGTTATAAGTCATGATTTCTACAGGATTCCCAATTTTCATTAAATCTCACCACATCTATTATTCTTTTTGCCCATGGGTCCATTGATTGTCTACAGAATTAGACCAGCCTCAGTTGACACAGGCCCTTATGACTCAAGCTTGCATCCCATACTGTCCGCGGATTGAAAATGACACACTTATATGGGCCCGTCATCATATGGGCCGAAACTGTGAATGTGACCCTCCTAATAAAAAGATGGTGGTGATTGATAGTCTATATTCACGTTGGTATTTCTGTAGGAGTCCAATAGCATAATATTTTCGTGGTTATTGCCTCATTTGATCAGTGAAGAGAACTAAGAGTTTTCTTGGCAAGGGCAATTTAGGCGTGGTTGTGGCCCTGACACGGCCCGTTTATCTGATTTACCTGTGTTGGGTCGAAGGCTGGACCTGTGTATTAAATGGTCAGGCTTTTACTTGATTTAAAAGTCATTGAACTCCCAATAGGCCAATTTACATAATTCTACGTATAATTCCTCTATAACAGACAAACGTACATAAAAATTACTATTTACATTAACCCTAAAATGGGAATGTATAACCGTATATTTGTATGTAATCAACAAAATATTATGGTAAATCTGAGGAGCCCTCTATAATGCTCTGCTTTATTTTGAACTGAACCATCCAACTTATACTTATTATAAAAATAAAATTAAATACTTTGAATGAAAGTGTTCAACGTTCCTTCATAAGTCTAATTACTCTTTTTTTTTTCAGTACAAAAATTTTCTATCATTTTTTACTATACAAATAAGTAAAGAAACTTCTTAGTCTTATATATTCTCAGAGTCTCAGTATAATACTGTTTTTAATTTCAGATTGTAGATCTTACGGTAAGATTATCTTAACCTTTTAATCTTAAGTTTTCATAGCCTTAATATCTTTTGCAGTGTGAACAAAAAGCTAATCCTCTAAAATTCCATTCTAATTTAACATACTTAAACCTTTAAATTTGGGCTCTAAGATAAAAGATTAGGAAAGTTGTATAGATCCCAATTCGCAAACATGACAGCATGACCGGCCCTGAACATAGGCAGCGTAGGCTGCTGCCTAAGGCCCCCAACCATAAAGGGCCCCTATACACTAAATTCTTTAATACACTAGTCACAAAAGGGCCCTTAAAATCTCATTCCGTCTAAGACTTTTGAGATTTTAGAGAATCTCAGGGCTGGCCCTACACGACAGACATGATACCAATGTAACTTTATGAAACAACCCTAGGAATGAAAATGTTCATCAAATTTTGAAATTGGTTTAGATAAATGATAGTAAATATAAAAGTATAACACTCTCAAAAAAGATAAAATTATATAAACACTTTTTACCAAAATTCATTATAACATCATAATTTAAAGGCTTAGTATTTACGTAATGAGTCCGATTGTAAATAGGATTACATGATTATACTTTTTTATTTTAACTTTTAAAAAATAATGGACCTTTATTTATTAACTTAAAATATAAAATTATATAACTAAATAATTAATTTATAATGAAACTTATTCACATTCTATTTTTGAATTTTATATAAATTATGGTATTCTTGGTCCTCCTCCCCTCTGCCTCTAGTTCCACACGCTTGGTTGTTGAGAGAAGTTACTGCCAGCACAACCTTTTTCTAATCATTATGGCGCCTTTATGATCCCCTGTGCCCTTCACGTCAAGTCTATAAATAGAGATCATAAAGTATTTGTTATATTTGTGGATTTTAATATTACAAGAGTAAATAGTAAATAAGAAGTCTTTTGGAGAAAAATATTGCCAAATCAACAGTGGTTCCACCTGTAGGTATACGAATAATAACTTTAACTAAATAAGGATATGTAAAAAAAATCTTAAATGAGTTTAGTTAATTTGACAATTAATTTTTAAATTAAGATTTCACTTAATACACTTGGTCGGCATAGAAATGGAGTGGTGATAGATCTTTTAGAATAACCTTTCCTTCAATTTATCATATGCCAAATCATTTAATATATCAGATCATATTTTTAAAGTTCTCAAAATTTAATCATTTAAATTATTTTTGAATTTAACTGTGAAAAGCTCAACGTAAAATCTTTACGGGTGCTACCCATTTTCAATTATTTAAATTTTATAATTCTTTTAAAAATAGTTTGATAAATTCAATCAAAACGACTCATGATAAATACATATTGAAGAAGACATTATTTAAATAATTTCATCATTATTATTTGATAAAGTATGACATTTAGTGTGCGATGATGATTAGTCAATTTTCTAAACTACTGATCTACTTAATGCCTACGAAGCAAAAAAACTACAATTAGGCACCCCATTCAGACAAATTTGTCACCATACACCCGATTTCAAAATTTTAGATGAAATTATTATTTTGTCCTCCTGCATTTTATCATTGGAACGTTCTTCAATTATTTTGTATTCCTTCAACGATTTGACTGCACAAAGATCTATTGATCCTTTGATGCTATAGTGAAATTCCCTTTAAATTTTTAAACAGTAAAATTTCCTTTAAAATTTTAAGTTATTGTTAAGTACTGCCTATTTTCAAAACTTCTCAATTGAATATTAACTAATTACGATAGCATGATAAAATACTTTAACACTTCAAGGTCTTTTGACATTTCAAAATACTTAAAATACAGTATCTTTATAAATAAAGATATCCCTCGGGTTGTGCCAAAATATATTGGGAGTGTCAAAAGACCTTAAAGACAGAAAGTTTTATCAGGTTATCAAATTAGTCCGGATATTTAATTGAGAAATTTTAGAAATACATAATTACTTAAAAAATAACTTTAAGAGATGTTAAAGGATTTTATATTTAAAAG